>VYZW01053792.1:166947-184038 GCA_013401315.1 Balaeniceps rex | reverse complement strand
CGGCTTCGATCCAGCTGTGTGGTAGTTCGAGTGGATGACTTGGATGTTCACCAGGTAGGGATTTGAGCAGTGTCTGGAGATGTTCATGTCATTTTTAAAAAAGAAATTTAATCGGATATGATTCAAATGAATCATGCAAATCTCATGTCATCCGAGACAATCAAACTCTGCCCAGGGAACCCAAATGTCGTTATGTTGCATGTAAAACTTTTGAACCAAGTATGAACTGCTGATAATTTTCATGTTCAGAGGAAATTGCATGCATAACCACGGAGTTTCTGCACTCTGTGTCTGTTCACATCTAAACTTGCCTCAAGTGTTAGGCAGGCCCACGGTAAAAGATTTCATGCATTTGAGAAGTTAGTGAGAATATGGGTTTTTGACAGAGGAGGAACCAGGACAGAAAGCATCACTAGACTGGATCAGGCCCTACATCCATATACCCCATAACCTTTGCAAGAGCATAATCAGTACCAGATACTATAATGGATTTATCAACATGCTGTTAATCTTGAAGAAAGCTATAGTAGACTTCAGTTCTGTTTATTCACATCACCTAATTCTAGTTGTCATGGCTCTTACTAGCAGTGACAGGAGACATAAAGAACTAAATTCCCTCAAAAGAGAGGGGTTGACAATATTAGCAGGTAGAAAAAAGTTTTATTTTTACTTGAAAGCAGAGTATGTTTGATGTGTAAATGAGATGGATTGAATACAGGTGACTGCGAGGTTACCAGCACACTTTGTTTTGCCAAATCTGAATTCTGCACAGCTGCATACCATTGTGTTTTCAGGTTTCTACAGCTGGTCAACAAAGTAAGAAACCCTCCACCTTGCTTTCATGTAGTAGAAAATTCTTCAAACTTCCTGATCAGGTCTCTGCAATCCATATTGAATTCACAGAGTATTACTTCCCAGACAATCAGGACTTTCCAGGTAATACACCAAGGTTAGCACCTGCCTTCATAAGTTTCTTAAAGCATCAGTCACCTCTTAACTATTTGGGTGTGTTAACCCTGTTACATATTCTCTGAGTGTCCATTTTTATTTAGTTTCCTGATGTTTGCCTCGCTAATATTTTTTTTTTTTTTTTTGTCTGTGGGAAAGTGGGATAGAGTTTGCCTGGTGCAAAACGTGGAGGCAAAGTTGTGCTTGCACAATAATGTATATAGGAACGTATTGAAGGAGCTGCTGTGTCTGCCCAACTCTTGGGGTTCTGCCTTATTGATTAGCACTGGATTAGGACTGTAGAGTGCTCCGGGTGCTCCGCAGCTGACTTGATGCGAGACCTGGAACACCTCGTTTCTCTAGTACATGACGGCTTCTCTCTTTTCATCAAGAGATCTGTCTTCCAGTGGGTGTTGAAGCCCTCTGCATTGGTTTTGTCAGTGCAGGTTATACACGGAGCTGCAGACCACCTGAAGTGCCTTTTCTGCTATTATTAACCTGTCTTGATTCTGTTTCTTTCTAGTTCCATGCCCAAACCTGTATGTACAGCTGAATGGCCTGATGCTTACCCTGGATACAGCAAGCGTGCTCTGGATAAACCTCTTCTGTCTGGATCTTTATCGCAGCTTGGAGCAGTTCAAAGCCATCTACAAGCTGGAGGACTCAGGCAAGCATGATGAGCATGTTGATGTTCGACTGGATGGCTTCCGGCTGAAGGTACCGTTCGTTTCCTTCCTTTCCTAGTCTTCAGTGTTCACTCCCTCCCTGTCATGGAAGGAACATGAGAACAGGACATAGCTGGAGTCCAGACTGAGAAAGCAAAACCTCCACCTTTCCCTACCTTCCTTCTGTCTAACACTTTTGTGTTAGTTTTGTTCTGATCTGTGGGCGGTGAAACAGGTGCTTGAGTTCTAATCCAGAATAGGCAGGCAAGTCACTGTTTATGAAAACAGTTTCAAGGAGAAATTGATGGTTCAAGTAGTCAAAAGTTGGTTTCTGGCCTTTGGAAACCACTTTGACTCTCATACCATTCCCAGTGCACCTAATCTGCTGCATTGACATCCTGTGGTGTTTGTCATTAACTAACTTTGTTAGCAGTTTTGTTAGGAGGCTTAAAGGCCTGAAAGTATAGTAAGTCCTTGCAGGGAAAGACCAAAGTGAATGTTGTAAGTTGAGCTGCTACATAAGCCATGGATGGTAAAAGAACCTGAAATAAAACTCGGTTTAAATACCCTTGTGTCTGATTCCTCTTCCCTGATTTGTAAATTTTATGTAATTTTTCAGACAGGGATAAATTGAGAGTCTAATCCAGCTCTTGGGATTTTAGTAGAGATCAAGACTTCTCAATTCTTTATATATTCCACAGCTGACCTTTCATGTAAATGGCCAGGATAAGCCTCTGTTGATTTCCCTTCTCACCGCTTTACTTGTAATGTCTTTCTTCTCCGTGTAGCTTAACATCCCTGTGGAGAAGAAAGTCACTGACCATCAAGATCGTCCACAGACGCTGTGCATTTGCACATCGGAGATGACTGCCACCAACACCCGCCACGCTCCCTTCTGCAGCTGTCAGGACCTCCAGAGCCTCTTCCGTAAATTTGCCAGTTCAGAATTCTTCCACTCCAGCTACACTAAGTTCCCAAGGTCTCAGGACAATTTCAGCCTCCTCCACACCCTTTTCTTGCGCCATGCATATGAGGTGGATGATAGGCCTCGGAAGCATCCAGGCTTTCCCCAGCTACTACGCAAAACCTCTGCCTCTGAAGATCTGTGGTCTATGAATTTCACTGAGCTTTCTCTGGATTTCGAGGGGGCTGAAAGCTCAAAGGGCAGACCCCTTAGCTTTATTGACCCTCTTCCCCTTTCCATTTGGGCCTGCCTTCCCAAGAGATGGGGGCAAGCTCAGATAGTTAAACGACAGGAACTGGCTGCCTCTGAGTTGAAAATCAAGCCTTCTGCCAGCTTTAGCAATCACTCCAAGAATGAGAACCTTTCCAGGGAACATGGGGTTTGTCAAAGATCAAAGACTGACCAGGATCTGAAGAACATCTACAAGGTCCCAGAGACAATGGATGTCGTGGGAGAATCTGACCGTGAAACTGATGATGGAGTAGATGATAAAGAGCTGGAAGCCTCTGCTGATATCCATGTGCTTGTGTCCTCATCTGTTCACGTCAAAGTTCGGCTCAACCACTACCAATACTTAGTGCTGCTCAGGATGAAAGAAGTTCTGCAAACGCTACAGGAGCAGTTGGCCCAAGATACTCAGGAAGTGACGGGGTCTCCTTTAGATTCCACGTCTGCTTGTGTAGGAGTCATGTTCCACAGTGCTGAAGTGGCCCTACTCATGAACCCCACACCAGGCTCTGTCTTGGAACCCAGATCCCTTGACTCAGACACAACAAGCCTGATCGAGTCTGAGCTCTCGCCTTCAGACAGCAAGGAGGGGCTGGCAGCGGAAGAGAAGGAGCTGAAATCGGAGACCAGTTCAGAGAAGGGAGTATGTAGTACCTCAGAGGTCCCAGAGGACAGTGGGATTGAAAATACAGGTACCAGTGTAACCAGTGTACCGCTGGAGAGACTCCCAAGATCCACAAGTGATGGAGCTCTGAGTATAGCTCCACATAGTAAGAGCATAGAGGAGAAAGGTTTGATAGAGGAAGCACATGAAGCTGTGGAAGCCCTGGTTGCAGAAAGACCAGCAGAGACCAGCAGCCATCCTCAGAGCCCTCCTGCTCTCCCTTCTAGCCCAACCTCAGGCACGCAGCCCTCAGGGAGAGGAAACATCACTCTCAATGGCCAGACAGAACTCATCCCTTTGAAGAACATAGAGGTGGAGTTGTCTAGTGCGCTGCATATCACAAAGGATGCCACGAAGGAAGCTCTGCATGTGACTATGGACCTCACCAAAGAAGCCATGTCTATAACAAAAGATGCTCTGAGCCTGAGCCGAGAGAAGATGACCTCCACCATGCAGAAAATGCTCTCTCTCCCCCCAGCCAAGTGAGTGGGCCATCCTCTTGTGCTTCACAATAGCTGCAGGGAAGTGGGGAAATGTAGGCCGACTGCTCCCTTTCTTTCCATATCATTTGGATTAGAGAGAGGTTAGATCTTCATCTCCTGGAGTTGGTCTAAGTACACTAAAGTCTGACTTGCAAGTGTTCAGAGTCCAGCCCAATATCTAGATAATCTGGAGGCTAAGCTATTTGCCTTTATCACTTTTTTTTTTTTTGGTAGGGATTCTGCACCCAAAGCAGAAGAGGGAGCAGTGACTCCAGGAGGGGGTGGCAGCAGCCGAATGCGTTTCTTCTCCATGAAGAGGACAGCATCCCAGCATTCCTTTGACACCACATCTGTGGATGGGAGCGGCCCTGAGGATGGGCTGTCTGTGGACAGCGATGGCAGTGACGGCTTTGTGATGCTCACAGACTCTGGTAACAAGTGCTTGGCTTTATCCTCTCCCCCACTTTTATTTCACACTGGTGAACAGTTTTCTGCCATGGGCGACTGAGTCATGCTGTGTTTGTACAGAATTCACTTGTGCCGTTCCTCTTTTTTGAAGGTCAAGAGTAGTTCACCCACAATGGCTCTTTCTGTTTTTATAGGTGCCTTTTCTTGGAGAGGAGGAGTATAAATGAGTGGGGAGGGTGACCCTGCACGTACCAGTGGTGTTCTAAGGCATTTGGCCATACTAGAGCAAGGACTGTAGATGCGTGCAGGTGGGTGGATGGTACATAGCATTTAGGAAGGGTTTAGTAAAGGGCTGGTTGGAAATAGGGGACACTGAGCATTTCAGTGGGCAACTTTCACTTCAGCTCTGTATTGCTTAAATTCATCTGAGGAGCTGGAGAGAGTTCCCTAGAGGATGGTATAGGCTGATAGGCCATGAGATTCAGGCAGATACTGAGATCAGGACTTCTTAAAACCAGAAAAAGAAACAGAATCGAGTTGTTGTTACTTCTATTTCAGAACCCAGCCTGGACCCTCTTCCCTCAGGGCATCCTCCTCAGGTCCACAATGACACAGGCAGTAGAACAAGCCTGATGGCAGAGGACGAGGGTGGAGCGTCTCCTGAAATAAACAGCTCAACTTCACAGAGTGAAGACCCCAGCCTTCAGCTGGTCAGAGTTCTGTTCCTTTTGACTGTAATATTGTCTCTAAGGGTATCTGGAAGCGAACCGTGTGGTGGTGTTTGTTTTAATAAGTGAGCCTGTCACTTGCTGTTTCAGGTGTCTGTCCTCGTGTTGAAGATGAATGAGGTGAACTGTGGAATAGAAGCACGAGGTGATGATTTGTCTGTTGCTTTACAAGTAAGGAGCGTGGTTCCAGAGCAACTGAACAACATTGGAATGTGGCAGTATCTGCGTGGCTATCTGGGTAAGACAGACTCTTGGAGTCTGCTGCTTTTATAGCTGCACTTTTATAACTGGCTTTTATACCAGCCACCCTCAGAGAATATTCCACTTTTTAAATGGTACTTCAGTGTTAATGTTGAATGTATTTAGGATTGAATACGACTTGTGTGTGAGGGAATGCGAATGCTAAGAATCAGGCTGTCAGTGGTTCAAATCTGATATTTGAAAGATGTTTCCAAAGTGCCTACACAGTCAAGTTCTATGGTGCCTAGTAATCATTGACTGGAATTTTTTTTTTTTAATTGCTGCTAGGATGCATGAAGTTAGAAGAGTGAATAAACCTATCTAGGGAAACCCTGAAGTTATTCCTGCCCTGAGAATGATGCTTCTGGGCTAGGGTACTTCCCCAGGGCTAAACTCGAATTAAAAAAAAAAAACGAAAAAAAACCCCAAACCAAAACCAACAAACCAAAAAAAAAAAAACCAAACAAACCCACTTACCCCAAACCAAAACCAACCAACCAAAAAAAAAAAAACCAAACCAACCCAATTCCAAAAAAACGAAACCAAAAGCAACTACAACCCAAAACTTCAAGTGAAAGCATGAGCAGTTCTTGGACTGTTGATCCTTCCCTTAACAGTACTGCCTGTGGCCACGAGGGGGCAAGGTGGAATACCGGATCAGGTGGAGTTGAGGATGGTGGAGAGACTGCTCAGCTCTGGAGAGCGGAGTGGGGAGTGAGTTTGGTCAACTCCTGTATATGCAAAACGAAGGCTAGTTTTAAAGTGTGATGAGATGGTGAGAGAGAGGAATGCATCTGGGGGCTTAAATGGTCCAGTTCTGGTGTTAGTTCCTGTGATGTGGACTCTTAGTCATTTGAAATTTGGATTCATTTCATGTGAAGGATGATTTCAGACTGTTGTTATTGTGAACTTGACTCCATGCTGCATCTGGACAGTAAAGGGCTTTTCAAGATACCTATTTTGAGTTTATATCTTATTACTGATGTCATCTTCTGCAGTGAGATCTTTCTGCTATAGCTCTAGGAGATCCAGGTACAGAGAAGCCTTCAGTCCCTGAAGCTAGTAAGACCCAGCCAGAAGTGTGCTTACGTCTTGAAGTAGGACCTAATGCTGCTGTGCATTCACCACTCGCTGTTCAGAATGGCTTCCTTCATATGCTGGTCCACAGTTACACAGCAGAGCTCTTCATGTCCTTCCTTACCAACCTTGGCCCCTTTCTTGAGGATGAAGTAATTCCAGAGGTGATCCCCATGGAGATAGAAGTTGTGGATGCCAGAATCACATTGAAGGTGAGCATATGGGGAACCAGAGATTTCCCCCCAGGATGGCAGCCTGGGCAGAGCTCACTTGTAGATTCTGCTTTGGAAAGGATGCTGTGGGATTGCTATGGGCCTCTGTAGAGGTCCTGTTTTCCTGATACTGTTTTATTTTTACTTCTAAAAACTGCCTTAGGGATGAACGAGTAACACAATGGAATTGTTGAGTGATCAGATTAAGTAGAGAAGTGGGAGCCTGACATTCAGATTCTCTCCCCAGCTTTGTTGTTGACCTGCTTTGCAGACCCAAGGGAAAGAATTAAATACCTCTTCCTCCAAGTGCTTGTGTGAAATGGGAAATATTTGACCTTTTCTGTAAACATTTAGAGAATTACAGATGAAAAACATTATGCAAGAGATGGTTGATATTTAGGAGGGGGGCACTGACAGAAGTTCTTGATTCAACCTTTTTGAAAGCCGTGCTTTGGCTCCACTGACAAGCAGGAACCAGTATTGCTGCACAGCAACATGAAAATCTCCAGACTAAGGGATATTGCCTTTTTTTGGCGAAGGAATATTGGCTAGCGGTTAGAATCGGGAATTTGTAAGATGACAACTGTGAGAGCAGCCTTCAGGGTGATGGTCGTAGGCCTTTCTTCAACCTTTATTATGGATATGACAGAACTTGGTTCTGATCTGTGGGAGTGCTTTCTACACAGATTAAGACTCACGTGCAACCTTGTATATAAAGCCAGGCTTTTCCATGTGGTGGGTGTCCTTCGTGAGCTCTGGCAGTGCTGCCGATCAGTAACACTACTCCTGTGAAGGCTGGGGGCAAGGGGAATGCTTTGCAGAGTTGCCAGAGCTGCCACAGCAGTTAATCTCTTCTCTGTTTTGTTTTTTTCCAGGATGACAGCCCCCGGGTATACCCTACGTCCCCTGGACCTGTTCCTATCACCTTGGCAGTAGATCACGTCATTGTGAAGCGCAGGGATGATGGCGTGTTCTATCTAACAGGTCAGCAACATTGGGAAACTTGTTTTATTCTCCCCTGGCACCCTCCAGGCTGTGCTGGAGGTAGAGTGTTCTGCTGTGCCTGGTGCTGGAGGAGACTGGAACTGAAATGTGATAGCTGCTGCTGGGAAGGATGGGCTCTGGTGTGTGAGCAGTCTTCTTTTGTTCTCTGCAGTCACTTCTACCAGAATGGGCAAATAATCTTCTGTCTTCAGTGCAAGCACCCAGGTCCTTTGGCTGCTCTGCAGTGTTAATCTCTGGATGCATGCATTCCTGCCTCTCTGGTTCTTGCTGCTTTTGATGTTTTGTTTGGGCAGTAAATTTGATACCAGAACGGGTTAATACCTAAAACAATGAACTGGCAGCTTGAATTCATGCCTGATGTTTCCTTGAGCTCACAGTCAGGACAGATTACTGCTTCTTCCCTTGCTTTAGTTTCTCCATTTTAAAATGGGAATGAGATTTCTTTTTTTTCCCCTGTTTAAAAAGAAGGGGAAAAAAAAAAAAGAAAAGAGTTAAAGTTATTCTCTTTGTCCTGAGAACCCTGTTGTATAAATGTCCACACCTGAATGTTTTCTATGCTTCCTCCCAGCTCCACAAGGGGAGGGCTCACCGAAACAGGAAAAACCTGTGTCAGTTCTTCAGGAACAGAAGGCCCCAGTGGAGTGTGTCTTGGCAGCCCCAGCAGCGGGAACACGTGGACTGCAGGTGAATTGCTGCCTGTTGCTGTCTGGACAGCTAGATAGCTGGCAGTAGGCTGGAAAATTAAGTCTTTTATCTTCATGTGTTTGCAGTTACTGGTAGGTGTGGTGTGTTGCAGATAGGGAGTGCACACAAAAGCAGCCTGTACCTCTTTTTACAGGCATTCTGAGAAGTAAGGATACCTTGCCCAGCATAAATTCTCTTGTTCTGTTTCAGAAATCCGTTTGTGGTTTTTTGGTTTGTTTTGGTTTTGGTTTTTTTCCTGATTGGCTCCATCTTCCCACTGTGCCCAGTTCCTTGTTGGAAAAACAGGAATTGGGAGGTTCCCACAAAGAAAGAGATGTTTTGTCAGAGTAGAGTAAGTCTTACAGCCAGGGAGTTTCAGGTTGCTTAAAGTTTCTGCTATTAAGTTTGAACTTTCTTTCCATTTTGATCTATACATCTGGAATTCAGATTACTGGTTTATTTTTAAATATGTAGTGTTCTCTATACTTCCTGTTTGATACCAGGTCTACTTGGTAAATTGATCACTTGTTATGGAAAAATACATGTTAAGAGAGCGATGTGGCTGACTAGGTACAGAACTGGACTGGGACTTTGGATTCTGTTCATTAGGTGGTGACACATCACTTCATTTCTCATCTTTCTCTTTTCCATCTAGTGCAGAGACTTTCTCTTCTTCCCGTTCATAGCATCTTGTGAAACAGGGCCCTGACCAGAACTGGAGCACATAAGCATCACAGTAGCTTAGCTTCAGTTTATTTTCTGATGTTATTGAACTTAATAGGAATAAATGCAAAGGCTAAATTCTTGAGTAAAAATATTTCTGAGAGCCCAAGAAAAAAACTGTCCTGTGCCATGAAACTGTAGTGGGATCTCACTGGCAGTGTTTGAGGACAGAATTAACTTTGTTCATGGAGACAAGAAATAGGAATGCCAGGCATCTGCTCGCTCCAGCTATCATCTTAATTTTAACAAGTCTGTAGAGGTGTATCAGGACCCCTTATAAAAGAAGAATGCAGATCAGAGCCCATTTTTTTTTTTTTCCCCCCTGCTTTCTTTGTATAGTTATCTTCAGCCAGAATCAGCTAGCTGCTTTGGAGGAAAAAGCCTTGCCCACTGCAAGTCTTGCTCCTATGCCTAGAAATGTGAAGGGAATAGTCATTAGGCAGCCATCACTGGCAGCCTGAGCCGACTCTAATGACAGGTATGGAAGTCAGCAGGCACCAGTTGGCAAGTACTTACTCCTGCAAATCAAACTGGGTCACGTTGTCAGTGAGCTTTGTGTGGTTGTGTCACATAGTGTAATTCATCTCAAAAGCTCCTGCTTTGGTTTTCATCTTTGAGCAGATCAGTGTAGTCAGATCTGCCCTGCTGCTTACTGTTGGAAACTCCTGGTTTGTTTTTTTCCCCTCTCTCTCTTGCAGTTAAAGGAAGTGCCAGAGTTGCAAAGGGAGCTTCAGACCATGAAAATAGCCCTTGCAGAAGCCAACATGGACAAGGCTCGCCTTCTGCAGGAAATTAGGAAATACAATCCCCTCTTCCAGCTTTGACAGTGAAGGCGCAGGCTGCAGCTGCTCAGGAGGAGTGGAGACCACCACCAGCACTAAGGCGGCTAGTTCGATTATATTGCTGCTAAACGGGTCAACCTCCTGGAGACTGATCACCTCAAAGAATGGAAACCAACTGTGACTGCAAAATGGACTTGAAAGAGGAAGAAAGGAAGGAAGGCCTGGCTGAGCAACAGGGAAGGAACAAGGAGGAGTTATCTGTTTGCAGCCACTTTCCTCTGTCCTGGCAGTATGGTGCTGCCTCTGTCACTGAACCAGGGCACTGGTCAGCCTACAAACAAAAGGTCAGAAGTAGGGGGGGAAACCCCATGTCTCTTCATCCATGGGTGGTAGTGACAGCGTGCTTTTAGCCTTCACCTTTCATGGTAACATCTAGAGATGGTCCACGTTGGGGTTTGTGCTTCTTTCAACCTTCCTCGTTGTGTTCTTGCCCAATCATGCATGCCAAAGAACACAGAAAAAGGAGTGTAGTTACTTCACCACATCAGGAGTGACAGAGAATAGTTATGGCAGAAAAAGTTGCTCGGAGCTCTGATGTGAAAGCATGCGTACTATCACATGAAGAACAGAAGCCAAGGAGGCCAGCGGGTGTGGGAGATGCAGAAGGGATTTCCCCCCTGTGGAGTAAGGGGGCTACAGCTCACTATTCCCTCAAGAGCAGGGTCAGGATAGTAAAGAAATTCTTTCAGATTTCTTTTTCCACCAGTAATTTGTTGTGTCAAGACAGAATCGGTAGTATATTAGATTTAGTCTAGTTCATTCTCACTTAATCCTGCAATGTTTGGCTTTATTGATGCAGAAACACAAAGGAATTAATTTATTTCATTACAAAGCACTGTTTAAACTTTCTTTAATTTTACTGTCAAAGAACAGGGGTGAAGGAAGCTGGTTAAGTGATGGAATGAGACGACCTATGTGTTTCCTTTGGGATGCACGCTGTCCTCAAACCATTGTATGCCAGTTTCACCAGTGGAGAGAGGGAGAGCAGAACTGGCCGCACAAAGGAAATAGCTGTCTGTGTTCCTACACGGTCGTGTATTTTTATTAGCACTGAGCTCTTGCCTGGTCTTAAATGTGTTTTAACAGGGATGTTGGTGTGTGGGTCAGGAGAAGGGTGCTGACTAGGCCCCCTTGGGTGGAGGCTGACACTATTAACTGCTCACTGTGGGCTGGAGGTGGAGCAGTAGCTGTTGGGTTGAGCATGGTTTGTGTTCTCGCCTTTTCTGGAGCTGCTTCCCTGAAGAGGAATAAGTCTCTGTGGTCAGTGACTGACTGAATTTATAAAGAAATAGCCTCTACAAGTGTGGAGGGGAAAAAAGAAAACCCTAGTAAAATATGAAGTAAACACTAATTTTAAAAAGTAAAAAAGAAAATGTCATTTATGAACTGCAAGAATCAAATTCACTCCTGAAGGCAAACTGGCATGTGGTTTCTTTGCTCTACTAGTCCGGGCAACACGTGGTCGATGGGCTGAAGAAGGAAGCAGCCGTAAGGGGCAGCTGTGAAGGGAGAATCTGTTCCAGAGGAGATTTTGGTCTGTGTTCTGATACAGAAGGGTGTGACTTTCAGCCCCCTCTGTGTTATGGAAGAATGCCTCTTCCCTCCCCTGTTAGACACAGCATCTTTACTGTGTGCAGAGTTTGTTGGATTTTATCTTATTTTGAACTTTGATTTGGATTTTTCCAGATGCATTTTGCGTTTGTGTGAATGTACCATTTCTGATGCACGGGCTTTTTAGTGCATGTAAAACGGGTAGCGATTGCCACGCACTAAGTGCTAGGAAAAGTGACAGGTTGTATGCGATTCTCCTTTATTAATCGGATGAAAACTTCACTCAGCTATAAAGGTTAGGTGACCCTTATTGTGTTTTTGAGCTGAACACACTCCCCAAAACTTTAATCTAATGGATTTTTCTATTTTTTTTCTACATTGCTCCACTGAAATTAGTTTAGCTAAAGTAATACAAGTTTTTAATCCTGCTCACTACGCAAGGAGCAGCCTCTGATTTACAAGCCATGATGAGTTCAGGCCTGGAAACTATGCAAAAGCAAGCAAATAACTTGGGAGTTAAGTTTGTTTTTCCTACCGTGCTCTTACATGCTTGTCCCTTTGCCCAGCTCTGGAGCTGTTGAACGCTTCCCCTTAACAGGCACTCCTGAGATCACTTTAGTTCTTCTTTAGCTCTAGGGGAAAGCGGGACATATTTACAGCGCTAGGCTAGATGTGGAGGCACTGCTGTCTGTGGTTTGCGGAGAGCCAAGAGTGAATTCCTTGTGGTTGTTAGCTTTCACTTTGAAAAAAGAGGGTATGTGAGAGAGAGATGGTGATTAAAACAACTGCCACTTTCAAGATCATCATCTTGATTCCGTGTTTGACTCCATGAGACTGAAGGTAGCTTTGAATAATGTTTGTTGGAATTAGTCCTTGTATGCCAGGCTTGAACAGCCAGCCTTGGGGCAGGCTGTACTGCTGGAGTCCAGTATTTCTGCCAAAATCTGACTGACCAGTGCCTACAACCAGATATGACAGCAGCAGCGAGAGCCTGACCTTCCTTCTAGAACCTCTGGAAGCAGGCAGCCACAAATGAAATGAAAGGAGGAGTACTTGCCTTTGGCAGAAGCATGGGAGCTGAGCTGCAGGAGGCTTCATGCTCACCACCCACTTAGCCTGGGCTAGCTCAGATGTTTGGATGCTGTGACTTCTGCCAGTTGCTTTCCCTCCTCCACGGGAGAGGATCACTCCTCCTCATTCCTGTTGGACAACGTGGCTGTTTTCTCTGGCGCACGTTCTGTGACCCATCCCCTGCTCAACGCAGCCTTTGACGGGACAGATTTGTGGTGCTGCCTGTGATGGAAAATGTACTAGAGCAGCCTGTCAGGCTTGTTCTCCAGAGGAAAATGCACTTTAACTTTTTAAGCATCAGTGGGCATTTCCTTCACCAATACTGCCTCGTGCATAGAATAATGCAGAAGAAAAAGCAGGGGTTCTGAAATGCAAGTTATCTTCCGTAGTAAGAAAGACTCTTGCTGTGAGCAGTTCTTGTAGCAAGAGAGAAAGGAGGTAACAAAGCATCTACGTATCTAGACTTGCTGTGAAACAAACCTATATGCGAGCAGCTCACTGTAAGTACCATTACGAACTGCACCAAGCCCTCACAAGCAGAAGTTGAACTTCGTTTAGTCAAACCTATGTGCTTCTGTGCTTGCTCCCTCTTCCTGTGTGAAGCAAGAAATATAAGAATGCTTGCCTTGGTGGAATGCAATGGTATTCTTACTTTTTATTCACTAATTGCTTGAAAATGGGAGGTTTCTTTCAAATTTTCATGACTTTTTCTTTGAGTAGGTGTCCAATTATGTCCAGCCAGCTTGGGAAACGAGTAGGGCGCAAAGTGTTTTCTCAGATGTGGTGCCTACTTGCGGTGTCACACAACTCCTTACCGCTCCCTCCCACGTGTGCAGGCTGAAGAGAGTTGGGGCCAAGTTGTTTACAGCAAATTTCTTGCTCCAGCAACTCCAGTCAACTGGTTTTGTTTAAGAATTAAAGCACTTCCATTGTTTTGGTTTTAAGTACCCATAAAAAGTACTGTAAAACAAAATCCACTTCCTTTGTACAAGGCATACGTGTGGGAGGATAAAAACTCCTCTATCTCTACTCATGATGATTAGCAAAGTTTACTTTGTAGAGCCTTTTATTTAAGGGCTCTTTCTATGTTATGATGAGAGCCAACTTAATCCTTTGTGTAACTAAGACATGGTTACCCTAGGAAGAGCACATGGCCTCAGCATCTTATACATTTAGTTAAAGAAGCGTGCTCACAGGGGACTACTGTATGTACAGGTGGGTAATGTGCAAGTCTGAACTTGAATTTGAGTTTTAGACAGTATTGGAACTTTGTTGCAGTATATTTCCACTCATGCATTTATTGGTTCTATGAACCATGAAAAGAAATTAAACTTGTTAACCTCCTTACAGGCTCACGCTTTTTTTTCCCCCCCTCCCTCTCTCCCCCGCTTCACCTTCCTAATTGTACTGTTTTCTAGACAGCTCCATAAACCTGGCTGTGGGAAGAACAGCCAAGTGATGACTTCAGAAGCATCAGCTTTCAGCATGCATTCCCTTGCTTATGCTAATGGAACAATACACGCCCGAGGCAAGGTGAAGCTTCAGGAACATGTTTGGGTTGGTTGAGACAGATCACCACATCGCGCTCCCCCTGCTCTGAATCACACAAACACCGTTATGCAATTGGTATTTCCCAGCAAGGCTAAGAATACATTAACAAGTTTAATGTACAAAAAAAAAAAGACACTTCTGTACATAGACACCACTACATCTGTGCCAGGAGAAGGTAATGGTCCTGGTGGGTGCATACACTGAAGACCTTGAACGTTCCTGTCCCTGCTCTGTTGAAGCAGAGGAACCCAAGGCTCCAGGAGAGGGATTTGGCTCCTGCATAGTGCTCGGATGACAAGCCAGGCTTCGGCAGTGACGGCAGGAAGCCTCCCTGCAGCCACTTCAGTCTATACACAATGCTCCTGAAGGAGCTTCAGTCTCGTAGCTCTGCTGTAACTGCTGTGACGCTCACAACAGGACGCTTGTTTTAACATCTGTCTTCTCTTGCTGCTCTTGGGCCACTTCAGTGGAAGATGATCTTTTTATATTTGGAATTGGGGATCTGTCCTCGTGACTTGAGCCTCCTGACCGCCTCTCGCATGTGTTTGGGCTGCAGAGGTGGCAGCTCCCCCCACTTCTCGCACACATCCAGTGCTAAACAACAAAAACCAAAGAGTTCACGTGAGCTTAGCTCATCTCTTGCCATTTGAGCTTTAATTTTAAAGGCAACAGGTAACACTTTCATCCAGGGTTTACAGCTCGCGTTTTGTTAATACACAAGAATGAAACCACTTTGTGTGCTTCTCTTTGTTCGAAAGAAAAGTCATTCCTAGGGGCATCAATACCGGACCAGAATAAACTGCTTTTTAGACCACTCCAGCTCCCGTGGAATATGCTGGTTTGAGTCATGCAAGAATTTATGATCTTATACCTTCTGCTCTAAAGCCACCCCTAGGTTGGATGGTGCGTTTTGGGGTGGTCGTGTACAGCAGCCACAGGAAGGTACAACCTGCAGCGGACTTACGGGACGGTTTCTTTTCTATCCTTTACAGTAAGGATCATTCATGCCTCCTGCCAAGAGCATGAAGCAATTACCAACAGCAGTGAAGCTGTTTATCCAAACCGCCTCAGGGAAAACACGGCACTGCAGAGGCAGCAGCGGTAAAGCTGTATCATGAGGGTAACAGCGATCCCAGCACATATAGGCCACGCTTTGTGTGACAAGTCTATACGAACTGGTTGGCATCAAAACCAGTATCGCTGCCTCCTCCAGCCCCAGCAGAGCAGGGACACAGCTGGGTCAGCCTCCCTCCCTTCAGTGTCCCGAAAGGATCTCAGCTCACCCCACAAAGGAAGAATCTTATGGGTTAAGACGCTTAAATATCTCATTTGCCTCTGGGCTGAATTTGTCCACAGCAGTATTAACAAGAGATCCTTACTGCCTCATTGCAGCCTGCTCACAGGCCGGCTCACAGGGCAAGAACTTCTCAGTTATCCTCCTTAGAGAGGATAAGACAGGAGGCCGGCGGTCACCGACCCCTGCTGACTCACAGGCAGCAATATTGATAGGATTAGAGGGGACTATGGGCAACGCCGCGCTTCACCCCTCTCTTGGCTTAGCTCTTAACCGTAGCGTTCCACTGCTGCTGGAAGGTCAGAAGGCCCTGTGGGACAGCAAGGCTGGGAACCACAAAGTGTCCAGGCTTGTTCCGTATCCTTCTGCTCTGCTTTAAGCAGTGAAGTTACCCCATATTCTTAACTTTCTACTCAACATTTGCCACTCACCTTCCTCCACCACCTCCCCAACGAAGACCTTGGAAATGCCAGACATGGCGATAACCACGTTCTGAGAGACAGAAGTGCCGGTGATGGACTGGATCAGCTGCGCAAGAGAGACAGATACTGAGCAAGGTACACACAGCAATGGTGAAACATTTTAACCCATATTTAGCAGTTTGAGCCTGTCAAATATCAACCAACAGCTAAGGAAATGCACAGAACAGCAGCAACTGATCTTTAGAATTAGGTCCTATAGCTTTGGGCACATGCTGGCCGTCAAGGCTTTCGGTTACCCTCATTCAGCTGCAGACCCTGTACCAGCAATGGGTTTTTCCCCGTTACCTCATGGCCCCCCCCCCCCCCCAGCCACTGTTATTTAAGACAAGCTCCTATTGTAAGCCATGCGAGGGCACTGAGCTGGAACATAATGGGATAAGCCGATCGGAGGACAATGGTCTCAGCCACCGGGGCCGAGATGCAGCTGGAGGAGGGCGCACCGCAGCGCCAGCTCGGGTCATGCACAGCCTAGTCGTGGCCGCAGCCAGGCTTAGTGAGGCTCAGCCTGCTTGTCCTGCTCAGGCTCCTTCTGCAGTGAAGCATTACTGAAGTCCTACCCGTTTAATAGCAGCTTTGGGGAAAGCAGACCGGCGATACATCTCATAACGATTCAACTGTTCTTCGGAAAAGGAGGAGACCAGTATTCTGGAGTAGAGAGAATTAATTGTTTATGGCAAAAATGAAAATAAAAATTTGAAGCTCTTCAGGCTGCTGCAACAGTCCTGCAAAGCCCTTCTACCATCCCAAGCCTCCTGCAGTACAAAACAGAGCTGGGAAGGGAAAGGTGGTGCCCCAGTGCTGCTGGGATTTTGTAATGCAAAACGGCCGGGCCCGTTCGGGAGGGGACAGAGCTACGGACATCGTTAACCATGGGCTCATAAACGGATTATTGCACAGTTTCCAGCAGCAAACCCCGCTGCTGCCCGGCGCCCCGGCACTCACTGCATCTTCTGGATCTCGTCCTCGTCCACTTTGTGCTTCTTCTCCTTCCGCTCCTTCAGCTCCAGCTTCACCTTCTTGGCCGCCGACGGCTGCAGGCTGGGGTCCTCCCCGTCCACCGCCTCCCCCTCCGCGCTTCTCACCTGGGCGGGAGCGCAGCGCTCGGCTCGGCAGCCCCACGGCCCGGCCCGGCCCGGCCCCGCTCCCAGCGAGCCCGGCCGCTCCCAGCGAGCCCAGCCCGGCCTTACCTCTCCGTCCGGCGCCTCCACCTTGGGCTCGCCGCCCCCGCCAGCCTCTCCCGCTTCGCCCTCGCTTGCCACCTCCGCCGCCGCC
>VYZW01053792.1:46582-166411 GCA_013401315.1 Balaeniceps rex | reverse complement strand
GCACTGGGGTGGGAAGGGCTGGGGGGCACTGGGGTGGGAGACACTGGGGGCACTGGGGTGGGAAGGGCTGGTGCCAGTGCTGGGGTACGGGGCTGGCCATGGGCGAGAGGAGATCCAGGGCGAGCGTGGGGTGAGGGAGGGCCCTGCGGGGAGCTGGCCTGGAGGCTGCAGTGGGGAAGGAGGCTGGGGGCCAGGCAGGTCCCCTCCAGCTGTGGGAGTCTTTTGTGTAGAAACAGAGGAAAAACTGGATATTAAAAAGGAGACGCGTTCCCGTGGGGCAGCATCAGGAGTCTGGGCCCAGATCGAAGTTACCGACAAGCCAGACCTCCCTGAGGTATCACTGTGGGTTTCCCACCGATTTTGTGTCTTGGAAGCAGGGATCAGTTTGGACAGGCTGACACAGTCCATCTTCTCCAGTGTTTCCTTCTACCACATCCCTCTCCAGCAGCAGGGAGCGAGGGTCAGGCTGGGGCACGGTGTTGGGGACCCCTGGCGCCCACGTCCCCGGCCGCCCCAGCCCCTCCTCGGCCTCTGGATCCTCACCCCGCTGCTTTGTTTCTTTGTTCATTATGCCGTGAAGCGGGACAACGTTCATCCGCTTCACAGGGCTGCAGGATTCATTCCGACATGCAAAGTCCTGGAATGCCTTTGGTGCTAAATATGCAAAATTTCCATCAGCGCCTTTACGCATCCTCCTCCTCCTTGGTGAGGTTCGGTGGTTCTGAGCCCCCTGGCACGAAGGACTCCCCTGCTGCGTGGGGAGTCTCAAATGAACACTCAGCGGCATGAGGCTGGCGGTGTTTTTGCTGGATGCCAAGGGTGTGATCCCTGGGAGTCTCCTCCTGCATGTGCGGCACAACATGAGATCAGGACGAGCTCCCTTCCCCTCCCGCACCGCGCTGTAACGGGCTTCCCCAAACACAGGGATCGAAAAACGCCTGAGCCAACCTGTGCGAATCCCCTTTGAGGGAGAGAACAGCCCTGATACCGTTAATACTATGTTCAGATGAACCATCTGGCCACGTTTGAATTCTTTTTTTACCCTGGTTTATAGCGTTATACAGCGGATAACTGCTTCTAACCATTTCGCTTCCCGATGCAATGCAAAACACCGCGCCTCCCCAAAGACTTCCCTGTGGGAAAATAGCTGTGAAATTACCCGTGAATATTCATCCTCCCAGCAAACACGCGGAGGGAAAACCCTGGCAAAGATATTCCTCCTTCCTATGCATCCTTCTTTATATGTATTCCTCCTTCAGACGCGTCCGCCTGTATATACACCCCTGAGCTGACGCCCGTGTGTGTTTTACACCCGGCTCCTCTGGTGCGCTAGAAACCTGGGAGACGGGATTTGACCAAAACCCGCCCCTTTCCCCCTGCAGCACGTGCTGGAATCCCACTTTTATATTATTCACGCGTTTAACGAATAAAATTAACTAAAACGAACTAAAAAACGAGGCGGGGTAAAAGGTTCCTTGAAAGAATAACCCAGCGGGGGGGCGGAGCCTCAGGCCTCAGGCCCCGCCTGCCTCCCCAGGCTCCGCCCCACTACAGGCCCCGCCTCCCGGCAGGCTCCGCCCCGGAAGGCCGCTCGGGGGGCGTGGCTTGGCGGGAGGCGGTGGCGGCGGGCGGCGGCGGCCGGGCCGGGCCATGGGGAAGGAGCAGGAGCTGCTGGAGGCCGCCCGTACCGGGAACCTGCCCGCCGTGGAGAAGCTGTTATCGGGGAAACGTCTCAGCTCTGGCTTCGGTGGCTCCGGGGGGGGAGGAGGAGGCGGAGGAGGCGGCGGGAGCGGCGGTGTGGGGCACCCGCTGTCCAGTCTCCTCAGGTGAGCGCGGCCTGCGGGGCTGAGGGTCTGTGGCGGCGGGGGGTATGGGGTTGNATGGGGTGCGGCAGGGCCGTGGGGCTGGAAAAGGGGTGTATGGCCTGGGGAGATTCGGGGTCACAGGGTAGGGGGTGCTGCGTATGGGGCTGGAGGACCTGTAGGGCCATGCGGCCGGAGTGGGGGGGGCTCTGAGGCTTGGGGGGGCTGTGGGTGAGATGGAAGGAATGGGCTTTTGGGGTGTCGTAGGACCGTGGGGCAGGCAGGGAGCGTGGAGCCACGGGGTCATGTTGATAGGGGCTGGGGGAGGCAGGAGGTGTGGTGCTGGGGGTCTGTAGGGGTGTAGGGCTAGAAGGTGTGAGCAGGAGGTTGTGGGACAAGGGACCGGGGTTGTGGGGCAAGGGATGGGGGCTGATGAGGGGTTGTAGGGCAGGGAGGCAGCCGTAGGGGTTTGGATGTGCTCTTGGGGTGGAGCGTGTGGGTGAGAGGGCTGTGGGAGAAGGGGATATGGGAGGTCCCTGGGGCTCGGCGGTGTGGGCTGGAGCCCTGGGGGACACGGATGTGGGCTGCAGCGCTGCAGGGGGACTGAAGCGGCCGGTCCCCTGGGGGTCTGGGCCAGCGTGGGCCAAAGGAGGCGGCATGTTGGATGGGAATTGGGGGGCCAAGGGGATGGGTTGAGTGTGCTGTGAGGGATGTGGGGTGTGCAGGCTGTGTGAGGATGGGCTGGGGCAGCGCTGAGGGTTTGGTGCTGCCTGTGGGACCAGGGGTGCGAGGAGGCTGTGCTGGAGGGGGCTGGCGGCGGAGCCCCTTGGGCTCTCGTGCCCTGAGGCCAGGAGCAGCAGGGGCCGGCGGGCTGGGAGAGGAGGAGAGGAGAGGCTGGCTGGAGCAGGCGCTTCCAGGGCTGGCTGCTGCCCCGTGGTGGCATGTCCCCCGGGGCTCGGACTGCTGCAGGCTATGAATGCCTGCTGGTTACCGTCGGTAGCCACAGACTGGTGTAACTGGGAAAATGTGATGCGTTTGGAGGAGGACTCTAGGTCAGGGTGCTAGCAGAGGCTGCTGACTCTGAAGCCAGGACGTGTGTAGGTTCCCACGGTGAGGAGAGCTGCTGGATGTATTTACTGGGACAGATGTGCGGCCGGGTGCTCGGCAAGGCGTCCTCTCCCTGCTCTTGCTCCATGCACGCTCGCTCTTCCTCAGTAATTTTCATGGCTTGCAGTAATACCCCTCTGCTATGGTTCTCAAATCGCCGGTGGCTGGTGGGGTTTGGGGGTCGGCTGTGCTGTGCTGGGGGCTGCACAAGCAGATGGAGGGCACAGTCATTTGCTTTAGCATTTAAAGTACCGTGCTGTGTGATTTGCTCTGTTTTGAAGCTCTTAGACCTTTGTTAGTTTTTTCTCCTCCCCTTTTTTTTTGGCATCTCCCAAGGAAACCGCTTGCTGGTGCGTTTTTCGAGTTGTATCTTTTTGCCATTTCAGCTTTTCTGCTGGAAATGCCGCTGTTCCTGTTCCTTGAGCAACTGGTTTATGCTGGGACAGGGGAGGAGATTTGAGTCCAGCGCTGAGTGACACTGTCACTGTGCGGCCTGACTGTTTAGAAGAATATGACTTGCCCATTTGTGGCCAAATTCGATCCATTTTTCCTTTCACGTAACCTTGTCAGAACTCTGCTGTTGCACATCGAGCTGAATGGCAGAGACCTGCTGACACGGAGAGCTTGTGCTTTCCTGGCGCATACGTTTGCTTCTCTGAAATGTAAATCTGCTCTTGGGTCAAACTTTATTCTTCCCTTTTAATATATTAAACGCTCTGAGCCCTTGTTTTGAGTGGGAAATGGCTCTGACCACTTCAGGCTTGTCTGCGTTAGAAGATGGATGTACTTGCAGGGTGTTTAGATAAAGTGGAGAGGGTCAGTGAGTTAAATACACACCACGAGTGTTATCAGCCTCTTGTTCTAACAGCTCCGCCACACTTTCTGACAATGCGTGGTAATGACGGCGACCTTTTTTCACCGGTAAGACAACGGCTTGTGATACCAGCTGATTTATGGAGTGGGCAGGCTGTTCGACGTCCGATCAGTTAGCGTGATTTTTCACATGTAAACGTGGTGTCGTGTGTAGACGTGTATCTGAAGGATGGTGAATGTCACAGCTGTCGTTCATAGCTTCTGCGTTCATTAACTTGACTGTCTTAAATGTCTGTCACTTGGCACTATAACGATCCCTTTCTCCCGCCAAACTTCCCAATCCCTAAACCTTTTTCTCTCTGCTGTTGAGTTACAGTCAGGCTTTTTGCATGTTTATGATAGTGCTGCTCATTCTGGAAGCATGTTGGTGTTCCCAGCATGTTGGGAGTCATTGCAGCGCATCGTTAACTTGCTGTGTGAAATCCACAGCTGCAGCATCCCTGGAGTTACAAGAGTTTGCATGCTCACCCTGAGTGGATCGTGACCTTCGTACCACGTTTTTACGAGCAGCGGCGGCAGTCTTCCTTGATCTCAGTGTTAGAAACGCCGGGCAGTGACCGTGAGGATCGTCTGCTCTTACCTGCAGTCACCTCTTGCAAACAGGCGATGGGCTGGGAGTTCAGGGGGCCACGGTGTGCGCGGTTGCGGCACTGGGAATTGGGAGGTAGTTGGGAATTGTTCGAGGGCTTGGGTGCTGCGGTGAATGATGCATGTTAGATATCGAAAATGGACTTTTAACGATTTAGAGGCTTTCTGATTGTTTCCGGTGCTCTGTCAACTTGTTGGGCTTTTACTTTGGGTTAAATGACTCCATGTGAGAAGACTTGTGCTTGTTTTGTAGTGAGGAGGGGTTTATGAGAAACAGCTGCTAAATTTACCTGCAAGGAGATCCTGACAATTGTTTGGGGAGCAGCTGGGACAAGCTGGGTGGTGTCCAAAACTGTTTTCTGTAGTGCAGGCTCAATCTAAGTGATTGCTTAGCATCCTGGTGTGGCTGTGAGATGGCTCTAAGATGTACAAGCTCTGCTGAAAGGTTTATTATAGTAGCAAACATACTCCTTCGTGTCCCCTTAGTACAGCAGCAAAACATTGGATTTTGGGGATTGAGTTTAAAAAAAAAGTAGCCAGACTAAGTTTCAAAGCGGCCGTAGTGTATCAGAGAAGAAATTTGGGCAGTTGTCTTCTGCCTGTGTGTCACCCTGTCTCTGTTGTGGTCTGGTTTTGCTCTGCAAAGTGTGAAATTAGCTCTTGCTCCTGGTGCCAAGCCTGATTACAGAGTTCTTTGCTCATCTCTTGAGGTGTGTGATTCCTCTGGAGCACCTTCGCCTGCGGTTTCCCTGCTTCCCGGGGGCAGGGAGGGTGTTGCAATAAGTTCTCCACAGCAGGCATGGTATTTAATTATAGCTAACTTTGCCTTGCTGTATTCCTTTAAAAATAACTTCAAGGGTTTGGAAACAGGGAATATGAAATTTTGTCTGCCTGACACTTCATGGAAAGTCGAAAATTGGCAATTTAAAGGGACCTGATGCTGTGGGAGGAGGGTGGAAGGGTAGAGGTGACAGGAAAGAGAGTGCGCAGTGCCCACCGCACCAACCCCTGCCTTCTCCGGCACACATACTCAAGGTGTGCAACAGGTCAAGAACAACTTTGGAATAACTTTAAAGTTGAAGGGTTTTCTCTTAAATCTTAGTCCTGTATCTTGATTTTTTTTTTTCCTGATGATGATTAGATGCATTTTCTAAATTAAAAACAGTAAATATGGACTGGACATGTGCCCAGAGAAAGTCACGGTGTCAATTAAGTGGAAGCATTAATGGAAGTAGTAAGTTGATGGAGAAGGCTAAGGTGCTTCATTTGGTGGCTAACTTTTTATCAAGGCTCTGCAGTGCAGGAAAGCTTCCTAAACAATAGATGTCTTCAGTGCTGGTGGGTAAAGAAATCACAAAATTTCTGGAGCAGAGATTTAGTTTTTTGTATGTACGATAAAGCTGTATCTGAGAGAATTTAGGTTACAAAGCTTTATCACTGAGATTTGGAAGTATTTAGGAAAGGGGGTAAGACTGCTTTTATCCTTGCTCAGAAGTGGGTCCTGCTGCAAGCTTCTGGCAAAATGGCCTTGTGCCTTTCATGAGAGCCAAACACAATTTCTTAGCTGGGCACCTGTGACAAGCATCTCTGACACCCGTGCAATCGCCTTGCAGAGCTGCAGTCAGCCTGCAAGACGAGAGGATGGCCACAGTTGATGGGGTAGGGTCTGCATCAGCTGTAAAGAAAAGACAGGCTACTTTAATTTTAGGAATGTGTGTGGTGTGGGAAACGTTACTGACACTAGAACATGGGGACTTTTCTAATTAAGGGTTTCTTACCTCTTGGTTGAGGTGGAGAAACCTGTCCATGGTTGGTTCTGTAGGTTTCCTGTTTTCCCTTGCTCAAACAACTTTTGGCAGCCTTCCTCTTCTTGCGCGGTGATTTTGATTGCTGGTCCTGCTGAAGCTGCTCATGTATTTAAAGATATCTCCCGATAAGGGAGCTGCTAAGCTGTCCTTCCCCCCTGAAGCTCGTTCCAAGAGCAGGGTTGTAAATGCTCGGCTGGGCTGGCAGAGCTCCCTTGTTCCTTCTCCCGTCTGATTTCCGGTCTCTTTGATGTCAGCACAGTATTTAGTTCATTGGGGTTTTTTTTAAGCCTCACTGTTTGGGCTACCTGTTCTCAAAAAGCCATCTCCCCATCTGAGGTGCCAGTCCCAGCTTTTTCTGTGCAGTTCTGCAGCGTTTCAGATGTCTCAAAAATGTAGTTTCAAATTAGGTACAAAATGGGCATTTCCTGGAAGAAACGAGCTGTTTGTGGGCACGGTGCGGGAAGCTGCATTCCCACAGTTACATCTGGTAAGCGTTTGTGTTGAGCTGGGGGACTGGTCTGAGCTGGGACACTAATTGTTTTGTGCCTTTTTTTTTTTTTTAAACAAAGAGAACAAATGCCAGTCCATAAAGTCATAGAAGATGCCCTGGCAGTAAATGCTGTGGAACATGTTGTTTTATCACATAAACTTAACTGCCCACCATGTTTATTGTAATTTAAATGTGAACTTTGTCACGGTCTGAGGCTTTCATACTTCCTGCTTAGATCACTGAGCTGAGCCCTCTCGGTGAGAGAGACTTGCACAAACTCCAAACGAAATCACCAATTTCTGCAGGTAAGCAGGAAGCAAGATGCGATAGAGCGTGATAAGTCAAACGAGAAGGAAACACAAAGATAGAATTAAAGATAAAGTCTCTCCCTAGGGGGTGGATGTGCTGCTGCGTAACACTAAAAATATTAGGCAGGAAAATAAACCCCAGTGGAAAGCTAATGTGGATAAGGGAACGCAACTGGCAGGTTGAGGTAATAAGAAGGATATGGGGAGGATGAGAAGCAGTAGAGGAGAGGGAGATCGGTTTCTGGCTTTTGGTGAAGCAGATGGTGGGGCTTACAAAGAGGTGGTGGCTTGCCAGGGTTTGGGGGGAGGCTTGGCTTCGTGTTGCCGTCCACGCAGCCTCTGGGATCTGCTCATGTAACCTGATCATTGGGATCCGTTCAGGGCTTGGAAATCGGCTGAAAGCCAGGTCCAGGAGCCTGATGCAGATCTCCTCTCCTTGATCGTACCCTGGCTGCTTCATTTTCAGAACATAGCTCATATAGCATGGGCAAAAGCATTTCTTGTAGATCAGTGAGCATGTAGAGATAAAATCAACTTAATGTAAACACAGCCTAATGCTTATAAGCAAAAACAAGTCCAGAAATCGCAAATGCTTTGTGCATCCGTGAGGTTTCTTGGGTTTTGGGGGGCCCTTTGGCATAGAGGCTGCAGAATTTGGATATATTTTTTTTTTGCCGCTTCACTGTGAAGTTAAAGGCAGGAAGCAACAAAACAATCTGTGGCCTGAAATATCAAGCTGCATTCAGTAGGTTTTGCCAGTAGCAGTAAGGGATGAATTGTGTTAAAGCCAAATCTGCAGAAAAAGCTTTTTATTTTCATCTATTGATGTGAAAAGACTGGATCTTTGTTGACGAGAGGGGAAACTGAGGCTGCTGTTGAGCCCCAGATTGTATATGTAATCTTCTGTAAGTGTATCGAGGAGAAACTTCTGCTGTGAATTAGGACTTTTTTGTATACATCTGTTGTGGGAAAGGGTTTGGTTGTTGCTTCACAGAAGCCACAGCAAGTGTTTTAGTCAATTTGCAGCAGTTATTACTGGTGAGTATTTTGTTTGGTTTAGGAAATGACATGGTGTAATGGCTGAACACTTAAAGTAGCTTCAAATAATCCAAATGTGGTTAGAGTCAGAAAAATTATTTCTATTTAAAAAAAAGTGGGGTTTCATATTTGTTCTTGTGTAGCTGGATGATTTAAAGAAAGGATTTGTTAGTGCTACATGTTCTCCCGGTGGCCTGCAGCCTTTCTGCCCGCTGCGTTTCCATCGGGAAGGGAGGTCCCGCATGGACGGTGCAGCTGAGTGGGGGAAAAGGGGAATCACCCCATATGTAGTAGAGAAAAGGCTGTCAGTGTGCCTGTGCGTTCACAGGTGTGTTGTTATCACTTTGTGTGGCCAGGTCTTGTGTTTAAGTGGCAAGTCCTGCAGTGTCTGGCTGAGATAGTGGTGGCAGGGAACGGCAGCTCGGCTCCAAGGTCCAAGCTTCCAGGATTGTGTAAAGGTGCAAACAAAATATTTCCCAATTTTCCCCTTCCTCCATAAAAAGGAAGTCGCTCCTGGTGCGTTCTCATAAAACAGGGCTGTGTTAGAAATCACGACTGGGTCTTTCACTCTTCTTGGTGCTGTGATTAATAATCTCGCCCACTTTAAAACTGTCTCCTATTCCACACCCTACTGTGCAAACAGCTAAGCAGGACAGATCTCTCTTTAATTAGATACCTGAACGCTGGTATTGCTGAGTATTAGTGCCACAGGCATTAGGTGTGCACCGGCTCTTTTTCTTTGAATTGTTTTCTAAGCACTTTTTAAATAATTCAGGAAGGCTACAGTTATTAGCAGTGACTCTTAAGTGTTTTGTATCTGTGTGATCTTCTAATTCAGCTTTGGAACACTTTATTTGCTTGCTTTGGTCAGCATGATTTTGTGATCAGGGTTGTGTCTGGGGAGGACTGGGTTTTCGGTGCCGTAAACTTGCTGTGGGACCTTGGACAAGCCACGTTACCCGTGCCCTGCTTTGCTCACCTGTGCCACGGATGCTACCTGTTTTCCTCTGTAGAGGAGGACTTGGTTTTTATGTAGCACCCAGGGCTTGCTTGGAGTGCACGTGACAATCGTGTTGTGTAGATGGCTTCCCTTTCTTTGAAACTCCATTGGGAGACTTCTGTCCTGCTTCCTTCCAGATATGCTGGGTGCAGTGTGAGGTTTCCATGCCATGCAAGCAGAGGTCAGCGACCTGGTGCTGCCTGGTTTGGTTGGCAGAAAAGATGGTTAGAAGTTGAAGGGAGCTGCAGTGGTGCCGTGGAGGGTGTGTAAGAGCTGAATTAAATGGGTAAGGAGTTGGGAGCAGATGTGAATTGATTGAAGTGGCGCAGCCTTCGAGCAAAATGCTCCAAGTGCAGCACGTCGGGTAGGAATCTCTCTGTTAACTCTGAGTAAAAGTGTCTTAACTGTGTAGGCAGCAACTCAAAACCTCTGTGACACCATAACATAGGTGGGTGTCCAGGCTGGGGCAAATTCTTCTGGCTATTGACTTCCCATCAGTCTTTACCCGGGTGCTGAGTCCTCCAGTGACCTGGGACTTGCTCTCTTGGGAGGGCCAACGTGTTTATGTCAGATGGAGGGTGAGAACACATTAGCTTAATTTTCACTTTGAGAGTTTCTCAGCAGAGTGTTTTGAAGTGCCAAACAGGTTTTGGAAATATCCATATGCTCGTACAGGTTACCTCAAGTACTCCATCAGGGAGTTACTGTGGGCTAAGATGTGGTGTGAGCTGTGTTGGGTGGGTCAGGATGTTAGGGGAGGGGTGTTAAGATGGGTCAGGTTGTGTTGAGGATGCTGAGGATGTCACAACCAAGCCAGTTATCGCCCGCTGACAGATGTCAGGATTTAAATAGTCCCCCACGTGTCTCGGGGGCTGGGGGCAGGAGCAGAGCCGAGGAGGCAGGGCTCCCAGGGTATTTTTCCAATTGCTAGGTTACGCTCCTTCCCAGGAGCATCATTTTACGGCTCTTAGCATGCGCAGGCTCACATGATTTGTGCTCTGCCCCATCATGGGAGGAACAGTGAAATGCATCCATGGCGTGCAGTTTACTTATTGTCCATGCCCTGAACAAGACTGGCTCAAGAGCTGGCTGGAGTAGCCCAAACAGCTGTAAGAAGCCCGAGGTCTGAGAAGGTGGTTTGTGTTCAGGGTGCCCGCAGGAGCAGTTTGATGGTTTGGTTAAAATGCCAGGTGCAGTCTTGAAATTTGCATCTTGAAGACTTTAGGGCTCACTTTATTGATGCTGGAATTAGTAGCTGCATTCAACACATTCATGCAGGGGGATTTCTCTGTGTTTATCTTATGGCAGAGTGGATGCTTGTGAGACTTAAGTGGATGCTTGTGAGATTCCCTGATGGCTTTTTGATCTGTATACCCCAACTTATTATCCTACCATTGAGCTGTGTGTAGGAATTTCAGGACCAAAACCACAGCTATGCATGTAAACAAATATGGGATATTTGAGCAATGAGATACTGACATTTCCATAGCCTTGTTCCCCTCTGCTTTTGTCTGCAGTCCTGAAACTGAAGAAATGTCACTGCAGATTTTGAGTCCATCCAGAGTGCTCTGTGTTTCGAAGGCAGGAGCTACGCAGAGTTCAGCTGGACGCGGAATCTTTAACAAATGGGTTTTGGCACTTAATAACGAAATTTGAAGGTTACAACTAAGCTTGTCCAGCAGTTAGTTGCTGAGAGCGGTGGTCTTGTCCTCCCCCATTTTCTTTCCCTGAGATTCGAGTTGTTGTGTGGCTGTGCCAGAGTGAATCACTCCAGCTGGCTGATCTAACAGAAAACTTTTGTTTCCGTGAGGCTGCACAGTTCCTAGATCCAATAGGAGGGAAATGGCAGAAACCTGCAGGTGACAGTACGGAGGAGCAGGATCCCCCCTTCCCTCTTCTTTTGCTTGGAGAGCAGTTGTCCTGCTGCTGCTCCTCTCTGCACGCAGTAATTTCGTATCTGCATATGGGCTGCCTAAATAGCATGTATTTATGGAAGTGGAGCTGCTCAACGCGGTGACGTGGGTCCTATGCTACTCTGGCTGATTAAGGCTGTTTGGCAGAAAACTGAACTTTCTAAAGATGAATGTATGAAACAGTGTTTGATATATTAGGAGCAGCTGAGCCAAGAAACAGTGTTCATCCGGTGGGTTTTTTTAATGTAATGCATTGTTTTACTGAGATTGACGGAAAGCAAGCAGGATATAAAAGAATAAGTGAAAGAGGTGATACAGACTAGAGGTAATACATACAGATTCCACCTGCGTTCATGCCAGACCAAAAGGGAAAGCCCCCTCCCAGCTGCACTTGGACAAGGATAAGACAAGTTCCTGGAGGCTGAGCTCCTTCCATCGCACGCCCGGAGGGGCTGCTTCGCTGGCTAGCAGCAGATAACGTGTGTTAATGCCTCGACTCCCATGTGAGCCCTTCCCCTTTCATGAGGAGCTGAGACCGAGCTGAATTCAGCCTGTGTGCGCAGCCCTTTGCGGGTGCTCGATGAAGACAATCCTTCTGCCTTTGTAGAGAGTGCTTGACATCTGGTGGGTCGGCTTTCTGGTGGGTGCTCTGCTGAGCTTTCCCAGCACATCCGTAGCCTTCCAGGCTGTGCCATCCACTCATCTGCTCTTTTCCACTCCACGGATACAGCTGCATCTCAGTAACGCTCTGGCTATGGGAATCGTTTCAAGGTGAAGTGTCCTCTTGAAATGAAGAAGGTGCATTTAAATAAGGATGATGGCCATTCCCTCTTGTCATTGACACTGGGTATGAGGTCCTGTCCAGTGCTGAGATGGCACTGTCCCCATCCCAAAGAGCTCGCTCTGGAGTACAGCTTAGTCATGGAAATGAGAAATCCTATTTCACAGAAACTGGTAAAAATAAAACTGTTGAGGATTGATTTGTTTCTATAGCAACAGACTGGCGAAGCTAATACAGCTGCTCTCTGCAGAAGGGAGAAAAACATAAACTGAAATGTTAGTCCACCTGGGACTGTAGCTGTCAGCAGAAGAAAGATCTTCAATAGACTGATGAAGGGGTAAAATGCTTAATTAAAGACAGAGGGCAGGAAGATGTGAGCTGCGTTTGGAAGAACATTGGTGCTAGGGTGTGTGAACGTGCCCTCTTTTCTGTGCAAAACCTGGAGAGCCTGTGTTATATCCTAAGAGCTATTTATATCCTATTTCCCAAAGGACTGCTTTCTGAACTTGCCTGCCACCCTCATGGGTGGGGGGATGCCCTGCGTGAAGTAAGGCAGTGCTTTAATCCCATTCATACCTGGATGTTCATCATGTCAAGTGCACATTTTTAAACCTGAATTTAAAATTACTTTCTGTACTGCGGTGAATCACCATGCTTGAGAAATGTTCAAGGTTTATCAGGGAATCTCTTGGTTGCATGAACTGGGAGATGACCTTTGAGAAGTCTGAATGAATATCTGAGCTAAATTTTCTTGATTACCCTTTAACTCAAACTGAATATGGAGCTGGATGCTCCACAACAACGTGTGCCAGGGCAGAGTTTTCTGTAAATGTTTGTATCCTGGAAGAAAATCCTGTAAAGCACCCAGACTGCTGGGTAAGGTGCTTGAGTTTAAAACTACTTTTATCTATACAGCGTGTAGATCTGCGTAGGTTTTGACTTTACTTTTGCCTAAACCAAGAGTTGTAGCAGACTAGTACATGCAATAGTGTTAAGGTGGCTGTTTTCCCCTGTGGTTAGTAAAGGTGAACTGCTTAAATGTTTAGGAGACCCTAAGATGCCAAGCGCTGAGACCACATGTATATACATACGTTCTCGATGATGTATCCCACCTTGCGTGGCTATTAAGTGTTTCAGATTAAAATCAGTATATACAGCTGAAAATAGCAGGATGTTAATGAAATTACAGAAGAGGTTGCTTTTAAAACAGGAGTGTGTGTGCAAGGCTTTTACTGGGCTCTCTGAGAGAGGCTGTGTTATTTAGCTTAAGGAAAGTCAGAGCTCGACTTCATGTTATCTAGGGTTGGTAAACCCAGATTACATTAGCACTCTTCCCTTGTTATTTAAACGCCTGGTTTCTTTTAAAGGGAAATTAAATTTAAAAATAAACCTCAAGCTTTTTCCAGCTAAAAGGAAGTGTCTGTAGTGCTGCATACTAAGGATGCAAGAACACAACCTTGTCTAAAAGTGAGTGCCATAAATATTATGTAAATACATTATCTCATTAGGTTTATATCTAATCCCATTGCCTGCTGTTTTTTCAGACTCTTAGGGCAAACAAGGCTGAAGATGTCATAGGTGGTCTTTCAAATCTAATACTGAAGTAGGTTGGAAATCAGGTGAAATGACTTTTTGCCTCATCCTAATTAAGACACTATGAGAAATCCTTTCAAGTTTGGCACCGCAAAGTAAATTGCCTGGTTATAAAATGTAATCCGATTAAAGAAGCCTAGTGCCTGGTCAGGTTTGAAGCCTCCCCGTGCAACGAGGCAGATGGGCTCCCCAGACCCTTCCTTACTGCTCTTAATTTCAGCAATCAGCACAATTTTTTTAGGAGGCAGGAACAGGATTATTGTAAAGCCTTGAACTCTGGAGACTTCAAAGCTTTGCATTCTGGTCTTGGTTCTGTTTCAAGGATTGTGAAGTCCATCAGAAGACTTAAGGGACTATATGTCCCGTGGACTTCTGGTTTTTTGCTAGTACTTCTTTCCAGTGTTTTTTCAAGCCATGGTTTCTTGCTGCACAGCGTTAAGTCTGATAAAGTGTTGGCTGTCATGTAAGAGACATTTAAATGACCTCAATTCATCCTGTGATCCCCCATGGATGACTTCTGGTTGTGTTGGAGTGTCGTTAGTAACTACCTTTGCGTGATTTAAAATTACTTGTGTTCCCCTTGTGACATTGGGCTCTCTTTACAGCCTCGTTTCAGCCTGGTGGAGTCTGAAGCCATATGTCTGAACTCCCATGGCTCATCTCCATTGAGTTAGAAACAGCTGAAAACACAGAGAACTTGGAGGACATGCGTAATTAGTGCTGGATTTGGCATTTTGGAAATATTTCCTTTAACCTCAATGGGAATTATTTCACAGCAAGAGTGAAACAGGATGTATCTTTGACATTCCTTTTCGCTGAAAATAAAGACCTAAAAAGAAGAGAATTGGTTTAAAAAAACCAAACTGCTGTGTTATTGATTGTCCAACTTGGAGGATGTCGTTCAAATACGACGTTCGGTGTCTGTGCTGAGGTTAGTGCTGGAAACCACTTGGCTGCGGGAGAGCTGCTGTAAGGAATCCAGCCCTGCTTTGCTGTCGAGCCTAGAAATGAGAGCCCAAAGATGCTATAGATTGTAAGTACAACCTCAGAATGACTCGGAAGAGAGGCAAGTCGCTCTTTGCCTCGGTCTTCCTCTTATTCTTGCCACCATTATAGTGCCCGATGTTTCATCCTTGTGAATGCCGTGTTTTTAACCCGAGCTGCTCTCGTTAGGCTGTAATGGTTTCCCATGTCCAGAAGCGCTGGGCGGCGCAGCACGGGCTCTGCTGCGGGCTTGTTTGTTGGCACCGTCTGGAACCAGTTTTTCAGATGCAAAGGTAAATGGGCTGAATGTCGCCTCTTGAGGTGTGGTTAACAAATACAAGAAATTTGAATCTTGGAGTAAACTTTTGAATGTTAAATGTTGCATTTAAGTTGTGTGTGCATAAATATATAGTAAGCTGTTTCTTTTTTTTTTCTTGTACATTGACCTTAACTGCCTCACAAGACTTAGTTTTCGGTCTCTGACATTATCTCAGTCTGAGGTAATTAAAGAATCTGGTTTTCTCCACAACTCACTCATGCTTGGCTTATGCTTTTTATTCTAAATTCCTCGGGAAAGTTGGGTGCAATTTAATGGTCTTCAGTGCTGCTTCCAAGACAGCTATGTAGAGCTACTGTCTGAGAAAAGGAGTTTGTGCTTTCCATCTCAAAAGCTGTCACTGTCAGTGGTGGGTAAGCTTTTGAAGCCATCTGAAATGCCTTAGGATCCTGGTAGTTATATGGATATAAGTTGTTACAGCCGAGATACAATTATTTGCTGGGATAGAGTTGCAATGACCCTGAAATTGTTTGAGGTAATGGAGAGTTTTATCCCTGCATAAGTTTATAATTTAGTAGTCTGACTTGCATATATACATTCCTCCTGTACATTAAAAATGTTAGGCTGGGAAAGGCTCTGCCATTAAAAGCAGCTCCTGGCTGGGAGAACTGTATTTAACAGAGAAAAAGCCCAGAACTGTTTTTGTGTGCTTTCAAATAAGTGGGCAGAAATATTTTAAGGGGTTTGAAACATACTATCTTATGTTGTGTTTGTTCCCCAACGAAAATGTGTTTTTTCCTGGTGAGGAAGAAAGCTGTTTGAGGCTGGCTTGTCATCCTGGGCAAAATCAAATCTGGCAGGTGGATAAAAACAGAACTGGAAGCTTAAGGTGTACAGTGAAATGTGTGGGAAAGAGCTCTCTCTGCTGCCTCTTCCATTATTTATTCAGTTTACCGGTGTTAGGCATGTCTACAGATGTCTCTGCCAGCTCTCCGAGGAGCGGTACCTGCCCTTCTGGCCTTCCCCACAGCTCTTCACAAGCAGTTAGCAGGGAAAGGGCCTTAGCATTTAATACATATCATTTGGCTGGCTGACTTATGCGCTCATTTTTCAGCTCTAACCTTATCTCTGTTCTACAGATAGCGTAGACAAGTAGTGACAACTTTATAGGAGCTATCTCAAGATCCGGAAATAATTTACTGCCTTGGCCATTCACTCTTGTGCCTGCTTTTTAATGGGCTGGGTTTCACGGATGCTTCTGGAGTAAAAGGATGTCCTTTTTAATTTCCATCCTACTTTTCTTAAGCTTTCTTAAGAACTGTTGTCTTAAGTTGATGCTGTCTCTGTTTGCTTGAGCATGCCAAGAATGAGGAGGAGCTTATCACAGCGCTCTTTGAACGTGACCGCTCAGGTGTGTCCTTGATGTTCCCATCCAAGCCACCACGGGGTCACTTTTCTGTTTGCCTTCTTACCCTTAGTGCCTTTGCGCTCTCGTTTCCCTGTTACGTGCTCTTTGGGCATCCATTAAAAAGCTCATCAAGAAAGAATTTCATCTGGAGTCAGTGCAGTGGTATGTAGTTGCCTTGTTTGTGTCCCACGTTGTTGCCAGTTAATTTCTTGCTTGGCTGTGTCTTTCTTTAGCCTTCAGGGACTTCTGATTAAGCTGGAGTACTGGGATTTGACACATGCTTAAGTTGAGCTTTGTGGGTGAAATGGCTTGACTGCTGATGTGGGTTGTGTTGAAGGGCAAAGTCTGCTCCAAATGCTTAAGTGGAAGCTTTGTTGCAGCTCTTAATTCTCCAGTCCCACGTTGCCTTCCTTGAGGGCCTCTTCTCCCATCCGATCGCATTCGGTCTTCAATATCAGGGCGACTAATTTCCTTTTTACTTAAGCTTAACGTTTCTCCCTGCTTGTCTTGATGTACTGGGATTGGTGCCCTGCAAGTCTCTCCCGAAGGCGTGCGGGGTCTCTCCCTGCATGTGCAGTGCCCTCTCCCCGTCTGTCTGAACAATTAAGCGTGTCAATGCCAGCATAAATTTAAAGCCCTCATGTCACTGATCTTGGCAATGTCACAAGGGAAATGGGATGTTATGTGAGCCTCCATCTCTTTTTTTTTTTTTTGTCTCCCTAAGGCAAAAGTGCACTTCAGATGCAGTTATTGGGACAAAATAATTGCATTTGCTTTTTAATTGATGTAGGGAAGGGGTAATTCAGTCTCTGAGTTTTTGTTTCTCTGTCTCGGCTTTACTTGGCCTATTTACCTGTTTCTCATTTACTCCAGGTCAGACACGAGTGCCGTTGTTCAGCGTTTTGGGCATCAGTTCTAGGCAACAACCAGTCTGAAAAGGAAGAACTCGCTTTGCTGTGGAAGCGAGCGGGCTGGCATGGTTTCACGGTGATAAGGCGTGGAGGTGGCTTTCCCTAGGCTGGAGGGCACGGTGGCCAAATGGAGCATCTGAGCTTGGCTGTCGTGGGCTGAGCGGGGAGAAGGCAGGTCTTTTAAGCAGTCTGTTTGGCACTGAGAGATGGGGGGAAACATGGAGACGTATTTATTTTCTCTGTATAGAGCATATCTAAGACTTAACCAGGAGGACGGTGTCCATCTTTAAATAAAGTATCACCTCTCCTATACACTTCTAGGTGCAAGGTTCCCTGCTAGAAATCCCAAATTCCCGCTGAGATGCGTATTGGATCAGATCACGGTGGGTGCTGGAAAAAAATAGTAACTTGGACTTGTTCTAATCCTGTTGATGTCATCTGACAATGAACACGTAGCTGTCTTGCAGAGTAGGCAGCTAGCAGAGGGTGACACATCTTCTGCCATCCCGAAACACTTAATTGGTGCATCAGTTCCCCCCCATACAGAGGGAATGACAGGCGGTGGGAATGAAATGCACTCTGCCGGAATTTTTTTTGCACAAGTTCCTTTTGGCAACATTTTTACTCCAAACTCGGACCTTTTGTGTGTCTGTCAAAAGGGAACAGTGCAGATGGACATGTACAGTTTAAGACACGATGCTCTATTTCTGTTGGTTGATTGTCATATCTCTTGGGATTCTGTAGCTTGTTAAATCATCTCACAAAAGAAAAGGGGGAGGGAAAATACAGTGCGTGGTTGCCAGCTGTAACCGACTCAGCGCTGCAGCGTGAGATGCTTGGTATTTTTTGATTAGGAATTTGTGGTTGCCCAGGCAGCTTGCTGCCATTTCTCTGGAAGTGCTGGATGGAGGGAAGGCGAAGGGAAAGTCTTGCACCTTTCTAAGGAATTGTGCTTCAGCAGAACCTGGGAGCCTGCACCATCTAGATGTGTCCTGCTAATTTTTTCTGCATCTAATTTTTTTTTTTTGAAATACTGCATTTTCTTCCACTTCATTGCATCTTCTCTAGTACTGTGGAAACAGTAGAGCTTAGCTTCAAGTGAAGAGTGAGGAATGCTTACCTTAGCAATGCTGCTAGTTCCAGTTCGCAGTTCTGTGATATTGTCAGCTCCAGGCTGTTTTATGACTTTCATAATGCTGCTCAGTTTATTGAATTTCTGCAGGAATGCTTTGCTTCCTTTTGCTCATATTCCTCAAAACTCCATCTAGTCAGATGCAAGAGAGGAGAATGCACTGCAAAATTGGTATTTAGTAAACCTCACTAAGAGGTTTGTAAGCATTTTCCAAATGTTGTCAAATTTCTGTCCTCTCTTAGAGGTCAGTTTCCCCACCTAGAAAAAGCAAGGCAGCTTTTTCAACCTCAGTGCTTCATGTAAAAGCCTACATCTACGTGTTGGGTAGTCAAGGTTTGCTCCCTGACAAATGCAGGCACTCCAGTTTGAGAATACTTAATAAGTTATTGTTATTAAGGTACTAATGCAGACTGCATCTCGTGTTCAGTTACGTGCGTTAGATGCTAAATGCAAACTCTCTCTTTTTAAAATTACTCCAGTGAGCATTTTCCCTTCTCTTTCCTTCTGAAATCTCATCTCTTCCGAGTTTTGTCTTCACTTGAACTAAGTGCCAAAGTTGTCAGGCATAGTAGTGTTTGTGAGCTGAAAATGTGGAGGAGACCTGTGCGTGATGCCATTTTGATGTTACCTTCCCATTTTCCCTTCTCTTCCCCTACCAACATGCTGCCCTTGGACCGTGTGCGGAGAAGGGGATGCCCCTGACACCGTACACATCAGAAACCAAAGCTCCTGCCCCCTCTCCCCTGGAGACACTGCTTGGCTTTCCCTGTCTTGATGATTGAAATTTTTTGCACTTCTTTCAGAAAAGCTGTGGTTAGATCTGGCCTCTGTAGTCAGTGCCAGCACGCAGAGCCCATGTTGTATGTGAACTCTGCTCCGTTGCATGTAATCAGCTGGAAATGCTCCCGTAATGGGAGCTGATTGCAGAGCGAGCGTCTGTAATGCTTTTAAGAATAAAGGGCAGCATATGCACTCAAACCAGACCTGTTTTTTTTTCCTCCTCCTTTATTTTGCCTCCTGCTTGGAGGGATTCTTTGATGTAGCGTAACGTGCACGCGTGACCCGTCCTTTCTGTCTCCCGTTGCATAATGCAGGTGACGGAGCCCACTGTCACCCCCCACCATGCATTAAGTTTAAAGAAATGCATTTCCACTGCCAGGAGCCATCTGTAAGGCTAGGGTTGCCCTCTTACTAGTGGGGAATTTTAGCTTGGATGGATGCTTTTCTATTAGCGTTGCCAACCCTGTCTTGTTCCTTTACAGTGTGAGCCTGCAAGCCCAGAGGTTACGCGTGTGCTTGTCATAGTTCTTCTGCCAACCTGAAACAACCTCCTGGAAATGAGGAGTGGGAGTTGGTGGGCTGGTTTTGAGAGAAGTAGATGAGCTTACCTTTTGGCTCTTACAGTTCCTGAACTGATCCTTCACAGGGTTGGTGTCGCTTTGAAAACTTGTGCAGGTTTCCTGCTGCCTCCTTAGCCAGTCATCGCATCTCGGTCGTGAGCGGTTCTGCTGTATTCTTACAGAGAAGGAACAATTTGGCTTGTATCAGTTGCTGCGTGGTATTGCTCCACTGGTTGAAATGCAGGCTTTTTCACAGCACGCGGTTAACCTTATGCTGGCTGAACTGTCTGTCGGTGTTGGGCAACGAGGCTGGAGCCGTTAGCAATCTTTGTTCGTAATTATTGCTTCACACTGAAAATGAGCTGGCAAAGTGGAAGCGCTTGGGGAGTAGGAGCTTGAGGTCTCGTACTGTGCCGAGGGCCAGGCACGGTCTCTGACTGTCGCTGTCAGCCAGAAAATCAGGCCGAATCTGAGCATTTTCACCTGAATCCCTTGTCAGTAGCTCTGCCTTCGCTGCTGGGTACATTGAGAGCAAGTGTCTGATTATGGAGCCTGGAGCTCCGGCAGCTCTCGGGCTGGGTTGTGGTGTTGTGCAATGTCAGCTGGGCCATTTTCACATGTCCTGCCCTTATTAAGGTCCCCACTTTTCCCCATCCATTCTGGCATCATGTACTTGAGCTCGTGATCCTATGGCTTTGAGGAAAATTTACCTTGTTAAACTGTCTTTGGCTCCAATTTATCTGGTGGGGTATAAGGAAGGGGTTGGGCTTCGTCCTCTTAATGTTTAGCTCCAACTTCTGTGCTGCACACATGCAAAGTTGGCATTGCAAATAATTGGCAAGTGCTAAAGAATAAGCCCTGAGGCTTTCCAGGCAGAATGGCTTGAAGCTTCTCCTTCTGGTCCTGATGCTGTAGAGGAAAAGGAAGGTGTACCGGGAGGTGAAATGGCCAAAGGTTTGTCTTGCTGCTCAGACTTTACATGGCATCAGTAGCTGCTTTTTCAGTTGTGCTTACCATCAGCTCTGTCTTGCAGGTATTAACACATCCATTCCATGCGTATTTCATTTAGTGCAATAGGATTAAGTCTTTTAATCTGCCTGTCCTGTATATTTGGTCTCGGTTTAGCATGCTTAGTAATGTGGAAAGTACTCTACTACAGGGAATGTGAGCCTTAAGTGTGATGTTAGCCATAACCGTAAATCAGAAGTCCTGTAATTCCCACAGGTGAAAGCATGTGCCTTTGTCCTTCTGGTGCATTGAAAAGAGTGTCCTTGGATTTTTTTGCAGTGGGTTAGATGTGACCCAGGGCTGGAAATATCCAGGATTTCAGTGTGGTGGTGGGCGTTGAAGAGTCACTTGTTTTGCTGGAATCACTTGTTTTACTTGGAGTAAAAAAAGCCCAGGAGAATTTCAGAAAAAAATGCTTTTAAGCCTCTCCTCCAAGTGGTTGGATGTTACTAGCAAGCTGATGTGTAGGATGTGTAGTGGTTTGGGGGAGGTGCAGATACCAATTAAATAGCAGCAGAACCGCCCTCCTGCTTGTGCGATGATTGAAGCGGTCCCCAGAGAGCAAAGGGAAAGGAACCAAGTGGGACAGTGGCCAGAATTCTGTAACGGCCTCGGTGCAGATGGATGCTGCCGTGCATGTTTGGAGTTGAATGGCCGTGCTGGCTCCTTGAGGACTCGGTCAGTGATCGCCCCGACGCTGTCGTCCTTGGTGCATGCACGTGGAGGTGGTTTGTTTCCTCTGCTGTGTTTGTCAAAGGCGTATTCCCACCATCACCCCTTCCGAACACATGGATTCTCCTCTCCTTCCCGCTGTTGGAAACTGGGATGTGTGACAGCTTCGCTCTAGTGGAAGTTATGTTCTTCTCATGTGCCAAACCTACCTTTTTTTGGCCAAAATATTAAAAGGAAAGAAATCCAGATGCATGTAGGAGATCAAAAAGCCACTCTAGTAAAAACTCACCCCCGGTTTTTCTTTGTTATTGTAACATTACGGAGCCATGCTGTGGTTTCTCCTTCTAGCCACGCTCTCTTTCCTACCAGAGAACTAGCTGAGATGGGAGATTTGCTCTCCTGCTCTCTTTGGTTTATGTAAATATCCATGAATTTTCAGGTTTGATACGATGATGAAATTTTAGTCTCGTACTCTCACTTAACTGTCCGTCTTCAAAACTTGGGTGCTAGGAAAGTTTAGGTGGTAGTTTCCATTAAAAGTTGCAGATGTGTAGTTAACATTTGGTGAAGCTGCTGAGTACTTCTTCACTAAGATCTTGATCTCAAATCTGTTGAAAACAAGTCCACTGGGAAGCGCGAGTTGATACAGCAGCTACCAGATGAGGTGAAAGCGTACCCTGCCATGAAGAGCTGTTTGTTGTATGCAAACAGACCTATATGTGAGAATTAAAGGGAGTTTTGTGGATACAGCTGTTGAAAACACTTATTACTCCCATAAAACTTGCTTGATACACAAATGCAGCTGCAAAATAAACAAATTCTCCCTATGAGTGTGTCCATAAATCTGGAAGTTGCTCTTGGATGAGGACACTGCATGTTCAAGGAGATCTCTTTATGCTGCAACATAATGCTTTCAGCAGTTTTCCACCGAGTTTAGTTTTCAAGATTTGTTAGGTATTTGTGCAAAGAAATGCATGCACTGGGAAACCGTATTCTTTTTCGTGCGCTTGAAAGGAATTTTCTGGAAAGAGCTGCCTGCAATTGCAGTGGGGAAAAGCACCTCCAGCAGGCACTGAATTCTTCTGTGCAATGTGTATACTGCATGTCTTCACCTGTTTGCTCTAATTGGAAACACAATTGTCGTTCCTTGATAGATTGACTGCCTGACTCAGCTCTGCCTACATTTCTGTAAGGAAAGAAGGTATGTTCCGACAATGGGGAAAAATAGAGACAGTAAGATCTCGTATTGCTGCCTTGTGAATCTCTGAAAATAGCTTTGTTACCTCTACCGTTTAGTCCCGCTTTGCATGGGCTGACACAACATTAATCCTGTAGCTGCGAGATGGAGGCTTCTGCTGATCGCAAGAAGCGAGTCATCCCCCATTAACAGTGTCTTCTCTGCAGAGACGTTGGCATACTTGTCCTGTCGTGGAAGGAGCCTGGAGTTAGCATGCTCTGTCGGTTTAGGAATGATGCTTACCAGTCTTCTGTGTCTAGGTTCAGCAGTCTTAAGTGGCTGCACGTTTAATGCATGTGCGCCTTAACTTTGACTTTAACCTATGCACCGTGTCTCAAGTATCCAGATTTCCTGGAATGGTGTGTTCAAATCCCAGTAGGATCAATTTGTCTGCTCTGGCGGTTTTTTCTTTTCAGGTTTGAAAACTGGATGCTTTGCACAGATGTTTATGATCCCAGTGTTCTTTCCTTATAGGTGTTGCTTTCCTGCTCCTGTGTGTTAATTGCCAGGAAAATTTCTGCTTTGCAGCCCAGAACTAACGGCATTTCAGTGGTGATTTTTCACATATCATAGGTGCCTTCTGGAAGGGAGAGGTAATAAAAGCAGTGTGTAAATCTGTGCTGATGCTGTAGCAGCTGGGCAGCGCTGTACTCTTCAGTGTGTTAATTCTTGTGTGTGGGGTCAGTGGTCTCCCATTTCCTCTAATTTTAGATTTTTAAGCACAACAGTGAGGACCCGGTGAGCTCCAGCAGGAGGAAGCGTGGGCAGTAATACCTCATAGCCCGTTTAAGATGATGTATTCAGCATTGCACTTTTTGAGTTGTCTGTACGCAGCGTCTGTGGTCGGAGGGCTGACAGCCCTGTAAATCCAGATCTGCTCTTTAATTTACTTGTAATCATTCAAGCTCTGTAATCCTTTTCCGATTCATCTTGCCATCAAGATTTATCAATGTAACTTACTGCTTGCAGTGTGAAGGATCTTTCCACACTTCTCCTGACAGCTTTGGGAATACACTCTGCTCTAACTTCCCCGCTTCTTTCACCGTGAAAAGCTGGTTGAGAGCTTCAGCTCTCCTGAGGTCTTGCAGGCTGTATGATCTATGGATAGCATCCTTGCTGACAGTTCTGGCATGTGTTTTTCCCAAGTCTAGAGGCACTTGAGAAGCACGTGTAGTATTAGCTCAGATCATTCAGCTTCTTCCCTTTCATTTAAGCATATGAAGTTGCATTTTAGCCTTGTCAGTCAAGAAGAAAATTTTGTTATGAGTTGTTGCAAAAAAAAAAAAAAAATCAAACCCAACAACTGAACTCAAACAACAAATCCAACAAAACCAATCTGTATCTCTCCCTTTGCGGTCCCTTGGCCCTTAACAGAGCTCTTCTACACCAGGTAGAAGGTAATTACTGTATTTTGTTGTAAAATGCTTGGCAACATCGTCATATTTGAACTGCTAAATGTGAATTACTGTATTTTATTTTTTCCCATAGAAAAATGGAGGCAGTAATGTTAGTGGGAGAATTTTATACACAGCAAATGCTTCCTGCATAGGACTGGAATGTGAAGTGAGACTTCTGCATGCATTTAAAATGTCTGGATTCTCTGCAAAGCATTATATAATTATCCTCTATATTAAATGGCCACCCACATTTTCTGTGGTATGTCTGAATTTGTTTTTGTAACTGATAAGATGCTGCAGCTGTAAAATGACAACGCCAAGCTCTTAAATATTGTGCTTTTAGAGCTAACTCTGCTGCAGTTAGTGGAAAATACTAACAAAGGCAGAAAGCACTTTTTTTTTTTGGTCAGGTGTTCTACAATAAGCTGAAAGCGGCAGGCAGAATTAAGCTCCCGTTGAGGTAGGTGCTGTGCAAACTCTTCACGCCTGAGCAGAACAGACCAGGCAGATAGTATGTTCCTCAGCTTGTTGGGTGGGGGACAGTCAAGTTTGGAAGGAATCTGCTGAACAGGGAGAAAAGGGGGACGTGAAAGGCTTAAGAGGATGATAGCGCGGACAAGAGTAGAGGAAGAAGGCAGCCAAGGAGTTTTGGGTGGGAGCAATCATCCCAACTGACTGCTTGCTTTATAGCAAAGAAGAATCTGGACAAAGAAGTTGAGGAGTGTAGAAGCCAAAGATCACTGCTTTGGCTTCCTTTGCAGCCTCTCCAATAGCTGGAATCTAACCGGGTTGCTCTCCGTGGTCTTTCCTGAAGCCTGCCAAGAGGGGCCGAGAAAGTATTACTTGGGATCTAGCCACGTTCTCCCCTGCCCCAGGAACACTCTGCTTTAATCTTCTCCAGTCTTGCATCAGCAGTTTATTTTTGGAAAGGCTATTGTATTAGCTAGTGGTTGAGGCATGCAAGAAAAGGGGTCGCAGCTCTGTTGTGAGCCCTACCACGCCGTACCCCTTCCCATCAGTGAGATGGGCGTAGCGCTGCCTTTCTCACTCTACGGAGACATTTTAAGTGCACTTTCTAAACCTAAAGTCTTGCATAAAGCGTTTGAATTGTTTGTATTACCAGTCTATAAGCAGGAAATACCAAAAGAGGGTTGCGTTAGCATTGCAAGAATCTAGCAGTTGTATGGATATTAATAGCTGAGATGTGTGTATTGACTTGCTGGTGATGTCCTCCAGGCAATGGATGAGGAGTTGTCTGCCTCCAGCCTTAGCTGCCCTCATGACGCTTTGTCTCTAAGGCATTGAACTACGTCTCCAAACATCTGGGACCAGTTCTCAGCTACTTTAAACTTCCTCTGTGACCTTGGGCGAAACTGCTCATGTGCACTGGTTTCTTGTATCTAAAGCAGCGATAGTACTAATATTTTTCCTTTTCTCTTTAGTGTTGAGCACATAAATACACGGGGTAGCAATGGCCTCTGTCTGATCTGCACAAGTAAGAGTACCAGGTCCCTGAAGTCTCTGGGCGCTTCTGTGGTCCACATAAGCGAGACTATAAATCAGCTCTGAAGACTCATCGTTTGACTTGAAAACACTGAGTTGTTCTTTAGGTGGCTTGGCCTTTGCTCTAGCCCACTGCCCCAGACGATTTTGTGAGTAAAGTTACTGCAGTCAGGAAGAAATAAATGGAAAAGCCAGAGGACAAATATGGTCTTGTTTAAAGGAACTATTGGGTTTTATCATGACCTAAAGCAATGCGCTTTATTCAGCAATTTTTACAAACAGGAAGCTTTATTTAAAAGGCTACAGCACTTGCTGAATCATGGAGCAAGAGAAAACTGAGCGCAAGAATTAGTGTAAACAGAGCAGATTCCGCAATTTTCAGAGCTTTTCTTATGTCCTTAATGTTCAGTCTTAATTGCCTTAAACAGATACATCAGAAATGTTAGAATACTTCCCTGGTGCAGCAAAAGGGAGGTGAAATCTAGGTAATCATTTGAGAAGGTTGCTTTCGTAACGGAGACTGCTAATATAAAAGCAAAGCCCCTCTTTGATGTAAAGGGGATTGGGGGAGAAAAGAAAGCAAACAGCGGTGGTAGTCGAATTGGCTCCAGACCTTCTCTGAGCTTTATTGGAGACTTGTATTTACAGCATTCTCCTTCCTGTGCTGGGATCTGTTTTTCTGTTTAATCAGAAACAGCCCAAAATCGCACTGTACATAGATAGTACGTGGCTTTGTACTCTGCTTCTCTCAGTGCTGTATTTCCATTTTACAGATGGGAAAACTGAGGTCTGGAAGTAGAGCTTTTCCTAACGCTATGTAGCACTGAGGGGAGTAAAGCCTTTGTGGCTTCCAGAGTCGTCATCTACACCCTGGCTTGCAAGGCTTGAAGCGTATCGCAGCGGTCTGGCGTTAGGATTTCCTGCGTTTTGTTCTGTCTTGTCTATTTTTGCCGAAGGCAACGTTTATGCTGCCCTGTTTTGAATTACTTCCCTTCTGCCTCGTAAAATCAGGGCAACAGGTCTGTAAGTAGGTATTGTTAAGACGAAATGATTCAGGCATTACCACTGCATGATCTCACGGCACCTAAATAAGTGCTCATCTCTTTCTCGTTTCATTTCTCATCTGCAGGCCATTGGAGGTCATATATTCTAGGTGGAGATGTGGGCCCTGGGCCTTGACGTGAGCATCTGTGCCTTGGCGCGGCGGGAGGTTGGTGACTCGAAGGCGAAACCCCTCTGAAAGGCATTGAGCCTGCCCTGCTGCTGCGGGCTTCTGATTGCTGTGCAGTGATTTTTTTGTGTCTCCATAAAACCCACTTACTTGGTTCTTAACGTATAATTTTTATTGTTCTCCATGTGGTGAAATGTGCTCGCGCTGGGCTGAGCCAAGAGGAGTTAGACACCATTCCCTATTTATTTGTCCGATAAGAGTTCCCAAGGGGGGCTGGCTGAACGGGGCTCCACGTACCCATGAGCCTGACATCTCAAAGTCTTGCTGAGTTGTTCCTGTTGACTTAAACCTCTTTAAATTTCCCTGTCTGGCCTGAAAAGACCTGACAAGCTCCTCACTTCAAAAGGTCTAATTTTAATCCCAGAGTACTCACCTCCTCCCCAAAGTGGTCTGAGGGGGTTTCCTAATATTTTAGATTAGAGCCTGGGCTTTGTTTCCAGTAGTTGGGCCACAGTTCCTACAGATTTTGCCTGAGATGTCTTTCAGATCAGATGCACCAGACACTGCAAATCGTGCTCTGGGGGAATTGCAGTGTCTTTCAGAAATAACATTCGCATGCGAGTGTTTTTCCAAATCCTAGTTTCTGCGGACCATAGTGGAGTTATTTTCCTGTGTTTAGACCTAACATGAGAAGCTTGAGATCTTATCTTAGCCTGTCACTTTAATGCTATGCATTGCATAAATAAAAATGGGATGCAAGATTTGGTTTCTGTTAAGTCAGGAGAACTGTATGGCCTTCCTAGCAGAGCTGGAGAGGAAGAGGAGGAAAGAGACTGATACAATTCACTGCAGTCCTCACATCTAAATATAAATCATTCTCTTCTTGGATCCTTTCAGTCTGAACTTCTGGGTGATTTGACCTTTCTTTGATAAAAGCTTTCTTTATTTCCAAGAATAAAAGGGCAAGGGGGAGGAAAGGACACGGCAGAATTTTTTTTTAGATATCTTAAAATCTTAGCAGTTGATTTCTGCAGTACCCAGCGTTCGCTGTTGAACCAGCTCCGTTTTGGACTCCAGCTTTTCTCCTCCTCAGAGTCCCTTGAGTGAACTTTGCATTTTACTCTAAAGCATTAACCAGAAAATTTCTAAGGAAGTTTATGGAAGTGTGTTTTCTCACAGGGAGACCGTGTTCTGGTGGAGATGAATATCCTGGGCTCCAGTCCCCGGTCCTGCTGCCGGCTGGGTGGATCACTTTGGGGAAGTGACTTGGTTTATGCCCATTACACCACTAACCTTGGTTTTCCTTACTTCATAACTTCAGCTGAAAGAAATATTTGTATTAAATGCTGCTGGCTTTTCATATGTACACCCTGAAGTTTTTTGAGCTCAGCATCAAAACACAGCTCTGTTTAATATGTAAAACCACTGAACTCTCTGGCTTTGGTCAGGTTAGAAGCCTGTGCAAGGGGATGCACGGTATTTATAACTGCTCCAGACAACACGCAAGTCTCTCTGGCACTAGTTTTAACCATTTTAACTATCCAGCAATAAATTATTTGGGCAACCACACTGCATGAGCCCACTGCCAAAAATAAACCAGAGCCTGAGAGTTACTCAGGTCCCCTTCATGCTTCAGGGCTGTTGCAGCTGGATGGGGTAGGGCAGCCCCTGGACTCAGTGTGATTGTGGTTTTGGTGTCTTGCGTATCTTCTGGACATGGTTTAAGCCTTCATCCCGCACATGATGCGAGTAGCACTTGAAACGCATTGTGTGCATGTGTTGGTTTGCCGTTTCCTTCTGAAGCGCAGGATGGTGTGTGGTGTGCGGGAATGCCTCTGGATAAGCCTTCTGATCCGTTGCAAATTGGATTTTGTGGCTTACTTCCCTGTCCTCTTGGATAAAGTTTCCCCTTGGCTGCCTCTCCTCTAGTGGAGCTCACGTCTGTCTCAGGACTGCAAAGCCTTTTATAATGCCCTGCCGGATCAGGAGTCGCTTGGAGGGGAGAGACTTTCCATTTCAGAGCGTGCTCCTGAATCCCACCTGAAACGTGCTTGAGCGTAAGCATGCTGCTTAGTTTACTTCTGAATTTCCACTTGGTCTGCATGAGATTCCTGTTGGTTTGGTGCCTTTCCTGCTGCTTTTATACACTGTGGTATAGAGTTTTTTCTGGCTAGGAGCCCTCTAGTAATGACTGTTATTTTAGAAAACCTAGTTACTGCTCAGGCTGCCTCTGTATCATACAATGAGTCGTAGCGATTACATGCTGGGGAGGAAATGAAATGATCAGGAAAGGCCTACTTCATAAAAAGCAACAGTTGACTTTGTTTTAAACCAATTAAATTGGGGATTAGAGGGTGCTGTTAAGTCCTACCTGTAGTTAAAGAAAACAAAGCAGCAAAATGTACTGTATTAGCAAAAGCGTGATTGTCTAGGCTTGTAATAAATCCTGTATAATTCTTGAAAGTATTAAGTTTAAAACAGGCCAGCATACAAGGAATGACAGGCTGTAGCAGAGAGGGCCGTCTTCAGGAAAGGTGAACGGTTTCAGTTTGCTTATAACAACGTGTTGATTCATGTGCCCTTGCTGGGAGAGGGTGGTAGTGCTGGTGAGGGTGGCAGTAGAAGCCAAACTCCTTTAACAGCAAGCTCAAGAGCGGTGCCAGCTTCTTACACATGCGTTTCTCCACTGTTTTAAATAGGACACCTTGCAGGAGATAGAGGGAAGATTAATCCTCTACAGGGTTAATCCTTAAATCCTTGGTGTTTGGCTTTTGAACAAGGGAGGGAAGTTAACAATGTTCTCAGAAGTGCTTGGAGACCACCTACTCTTTCACATAGACTGCCAACAGCTGTCAGATGGAAATGATTTTTGGACAGTAAGAAGTCAGCGTGGAATCACACTGGTGACCAAGAGCAGGCTCTGTATCCCACAGTCTTTGACTTGCACCCCTAGTGACTCTTGCCATGGAGGGAAGAGGGTTTCCCAGACCCATCAAAATTCTTCAGAGGGGTGTGAATTAGTGGTGGGTTGATGGCTTACTGTCTCTTGTGGTTAACTTTAATAGACACATGTTCCTCTGAGATGCTTTTTGGCAAGCACGTGTATGGCTGAAAGATGTCTAGTAGCAGGGGAACGTGGGAGCTCCGGATTTAAAACCGGGATGGTCCGATAAAGCATCGAGTAGTGGCTCGCTGTACCGGCTGTGTGCTTTGTGACACTAACCCCTCTGCTCGACGCAGTGCTGTGCGGTCTGTTCTCTGTGTTACTGCTCTTAACCACAGCTGTCCAGCCACTGGTTTGCTTCCAGATAACCAACTTGGTGTGAGAACTCTGCCGAAACTTGTCCTTGCCAGCTGTCCGTCTGTTTGGTGTATGCCTAAGTGTTCCCTGTACGTTTTCTGTCTTGCAGCATCTGGAGAGGGCCAAATGTGAACTGCGTTGACAGTACTGGATACACTCCACTGCACCATGCTGCTTTGAATGGTCATAAGTGAGTCATCTTATAATGTCTTTGATCGTAGGGGATACTATGTGCTTTACAAGCTACGGTTTCTGTGTAATTCATTCACCACTCTAATGCCGTTTCCACGGAAAACGTGGCGATGGTGCAGCACTACACCATCTTCAGGACAAGAAGTGAAGAACATCAGTGCAGTGAAGCTATAGAGGCATTGGCTGCTGCACACTATGATGATATAGCTCTTTAAAAATTCGGCGAAACGCTGAGGTTTTCAACCACCCTTTTATTTATAAGCAATTTGGATAAGACATAACAACATATTAAAGGTGGCTTCTCCAGTAACAGTCCTCTGCAGTCTGTCTGGTGTCCAATGTGTTGCTGTGCCTGCACCACTTAAAATTTGCTTTTGTGCGTATTACATTTTTAAGTAACTCCAGTCTTCAGCATGGTAAATCTTGTATTGTTCATTGCTACTCAAGATATCGAGAAATTGAATAGAGTTAAAATCCTTATTCATCTTCATCCTACTGGTGCAATTCACTTTTCACCAGAGTGGCTTGTGGATGACTTCAGTCCCTATTCAGCTCCATTAGTGTGAAGGTAACGTAGATCTTTTCTGAGCTCATCTCAGCAGTCTTTTTTTTTTTTTCCCTTGGGCAGCATTTAATAGGAACGCTTTAAAATCACATTTCAAGAGGATCTCTGAAATACTCCTTTTCAGATGAATTTTTTGTAAAATACTCTACTTACTGCAGAATGTAAGCTAAGAAACAAGGACCAAATACCTTATGGACTCAAGTTTCCTTCTCTTGCAGGGATGTGGTGGAAGTTCTGCTGAGGAACGACGCACTAACCAACGTAGCAGACTGTAAAGGCTGTTACCCTCTTCACCTGGCAGCTTGGAAAGGAGATGCAGACATAGTGAAGCTCCTCATCCACCAGGGACCTTCGCATACTAAAGTGAACGAGCAGGTCTGCGTATCTTTCTCTAATACATTGTTGAATCGCTTCCCTCGGACGGAGAGAGACTACTTTAGCTGACTCCTGACCCTTCCCATACTAGTAGCAATTCTTATAAAGTCTTACTTGCTAATGGGATAAGAAGGGCACTGCCTAAAGCAAATACCTCCGGTTCTGAGTTAGCAGTTGAATGAGTAAGGTATATATGTTTATACAGAGATATATAAATACAAGAACCACTCAACGCGTAGGAAGTGGTCTCCTGCTTTCATACTGGGCTTCTAAAACTAACCCATAGTTTTTCCTTTCAGTTGCTGGATAGCTGAGAAGGTTTCTAGTTCTGTCAAAGGATACATTGGCTCCTTCTTTGGGAACTAATCAAAGCAGCTTCGTTTAGTCTTTGTTTGGCCATGCTCTCTTAGCTATTCTCCTGGCTTGTCTCTAGCACTTGCTCCAGTTAACTAATTTATAAGTTGTAAGATAATTTTACCCCTACTTGCCCCCAGATAAATCCCTAGCTTAATCTTAAAGAGTTGTTTTCTCAATCAGGCAAGAAAAAAAAATCTGGTGGATTTCTTCCCTTTGTCAAGCTGATAGTTTTTGGTCTAGGATGCAGAGGGATTGATTTGTATGAGACAGTTATTCTGTACAGCGGCCGCTGCGGCCACTTTGAAGGACTGGCTCCCATGTAACTTGCCCGTGGAAGTCAGCAGGTATCTTACAATTCCAGGGAACTTCTGAAATGCTACTGCTGGAAGACCCAAATATTTCTTTTGTTTAAGAGTTTTGGATAAGGGAACCAGTTCACTGAGTGAGGCCAGCTGAGCAGTGTTACTGCACCACTTATGGCCGAGTGAGCTTGGGCAGACATGCAGTAACAGATCCAAATCAGACGGTTCAAGCTACCATAGCCCTTGGGTGTCCTGTCCCTAAGGCAGGAATGTTTAATGTCCCTGTGAATCAATTCTTAAACCCCTCAGGTTTTCATCCAGGAGGAGAAGAGTAAACCAAAATAAGTTTGTCTGCCTTAGGCTAAAAGGCTAAAAATGTAGATTCATTCAGAAGTTAATTCACAAGTAGGTCAGATACTCATGGCTCAAGTCTAGCAAAATCTGTCAAAGTCAAGATGAACAGCAGGGAACTGTGAGCTTCTGTTTAATTTTGATCTGCAGTGTATACTTTTCAGAAGCTGAGGAGCAAACTCCCTTCGGAGTCAGGTTTAGGAGTCCTAATCCTACTTCCACCCATACTTTGTGGGGACCAAAGTGCCATGCGTAAGCTTTCTGTTCCTCAGTATAAGATGGCTAACTCGATGCATGGGGCTGCTCCAAGGCTAAATGGTCGCTTCTAAAGCATCACGCAATGAAAAATATGGTGGTAATGCTATTCACTACCACTCCTCAATTGAGCAGAAATAACTAAGAGTGTGTGATTTCATGTCTTTGATAGTTTTCCAGTTTGGGGCTGTGGTTAAAATGTCTTCAGGCACCGCTGCAGGCATTCAGTCCGTTTAAATAGATTTGAGAAGTGTAGTTACCTGTTTATGGTCAACCTGGTAAGAATTGACTGAGGGCCCTGAGTGTAAACTGTTCTGCTCCGAGTAGGACAGGTATAGGGAAAACCTTTGCAAACGACTAAAAGCTTAGCGTAATCCTTCCAGGTAATGTTTCATTAATGTCTGTTTAGTAGGTACCTTTTGAAATGAGAAGAGTCAGCCAAATAGCCTGTGCTGCTTGTGTTTGGAGTCTTGTAAATGAAATGCACAGTGGTTCAAGTTACAGGAATCGGCAGCTGGAATGGCTTCTGCTGTTAATAGCTTTGACTGGAACAAGATGCTGTGTTCTGTCATTTCCACCCCTTGGGAGTCACCCATTGCTTTGTTGCTATATCTCACCCATTTCATTATCACATTTTTTTTCTTTTTCCTCTTCCTTTTTGTAGAATGCTCTTGAGATCAAAGAACTCAAAAAGTACGGCCCCTTTGACCCATATATCAATGCCAAGGTGTGTACTTTGCTGTCAGCATTTCACTGCATCATTACTCCAAGCTGCACTCGCGTGCTTCCAGGTGCAATGTCATCCAGTTGCAATAATACCTGTTCAGTTTGCAGCCGCTTGGGGAAAAGTAAAATGCGACCATTTATTTACTGTGGGTTTCTTTCTTCAAAGCAGTTATAGAAACATAATTTAAGGGAAGCTTTTCCTTACTTTCCTGGGGGCTCCTTCATTGCTTAGCCTTGTAGGACTCACAGTGACGGTCAGTTTGCTTGATTTGACTGGATGACTTCCAAAAGGTAATGTTATTTCAATTAAAATGCTTTAGGTTGTTTCATGTGCTAATGTTGCTGATAAATGCAGAGAAGAAAATCTTTTTTTTCCTGCTTAAACATGGATGCATTTTCTCTGTGGGCTGTTTGGAGTGAATTTTCGTGCCTTTTCTCCTACAAAAAGCCTAATGCTGTATTTGTCGTTTGAATGGACAGTTAATTCTTTTGGTGGTGGTGGGGAGAAGGGAAGGCAGTAATGTTCTAATGTTCTAATGTTCATGCCTCCCTTCCCAAGTCCTTCATGTCCTGCTTATTGCATCAGTCTCTCTTTTTTGATGTTAAGTCTGTTGTGTTGTCTGACCCTTCAGCCCTAGTCTTCTGTTCCTGTTTTCTTGCCTATTTTGCTCCTCTCTTGCTTTTAGTTGTTCTTGAGCTACAAAAAGGCATGATATCAGCACTTACGATGCACTGAGGCTGAGCAATTGAGGAAGCAGATAAGAAAGTTCCTGGTGGTGTTTTCTCGGACATCATTTTTCATTTTTATTTATAGTGAAGCTGCAGGCCAGTGATGGCATAACAGTCTGCTGATTTATCATGAGATACTTCTGCTCTTGGCCACCATGCCACATTTGCTTCCAGCCAATTATTTTGGATCCAGCCATCCATGGCAGATTTCTGTCTCTCAAAGTTTAGTTAAAAACTTTCACTCTGCTTGATCTGCAGTACCTTAAAAACACACGTTCAAAGTTCCTGAGCTTGCTAACTGCTGGGAATTACATTTGTTTTTGCAGGCTTTTGTTTCAGGAAATACTCTAGTGCATACCTCTTTAGGAGCAAATATATTTACATGAAGCTCATCTGTGTCGGTGATTTTTACAAAAACCCAGATGGGAATTTTACAACGACGAATGTCTTCTGTGGAAACATCACAGTCAAGCAGTTCAGTTGCCTGAAAGGAGCTTTCTAAAACGTTGTCAATAACAGAGTAAAATCATATGCACTCCAGCATTAAAATGTTGAATGAAGAAGGAATATAAAGATGAAATATACAGTGAGCTCGCTTTCTTGTGGATTTTTGTTTACGAAGTATTCTAATTTGGATTTTATATTTTTGACAAGTGCATTATTTTAAACTCTCAGTTCAGGTTTCAAGATGACTGTAGTGCTCTTGAGAGCAAGGCTAGCGTTTTTGAAATCTTTGCCTTGGCTTTGAGGGGAGAAATACGGTTTATACACAGTCTGTTAGGTTCATCACAAGTTCTGACCAGCTTTCCACCAGTTTCTGACCAGGTTTGAAGAAGAGCCTGTGGAATCATACCTGTCATGCAAACCTTGATGTTTTCTCAGTAGCCTGGCTGCAGGTGGGAGAACCACAAGAAGTCCAGGTGCAAAGCGTAAGAGTCCTTGCTTAGTTGGTGCTTCCAGCTTCTCAGCTCCTGTGCAGGGCGGGATGTCGTACAGAAACGATTGAAGCGAGATGTTTCATCCTTCCAAACATTTTGGGGTATTTAGAAGAGGGAGGGGAAGTGTTTCTGTAAGGCTGGACTACAATGTAATATCCTGTTGAGGAAGAGATAAGAAAGCCAGAAGCTTCTTGCTCTCCTGACAGTTAAAGACGTAGTTAACAGCTTCTTTTTATGCCCCTTCCTTTTCAACATCTTTGTTCAGTAGGAGGTCCCTGCAATATGTCTGTTACAGGCCTGAAGGACTTCTGAAAAGCAAATGATAGAAGCAGAGTTAAGAGATTGGAACAGCAACTTTTGCTTCAGCAACTCCTGCTATCTTGAATTTGGTTATTTAATTTGTACGAAGGAACCAACCAGTTGAGCAGAGCCAAAGCAGAAAAAGCTGTCACATAGCTCAGGTCTTGTGCACTGCACAAACTACCTTTGTCTTTTTTAATTGGAAGCAAATGAATCATGCAGATTGGGTTTAAAGTGCTATAAATCTAAATGGGCTGCTGAGAAAAGTAGAAGCCTACCATCTGGAGCCTGCAAATGAAACCGGGCAGCGAACCCACCCGCAGAGCTCCCGAAAGCTTGTTGGACATATGGAGATCATTTTTTTTTTTCTTGAAATGTGTTTGGCATTGTTGGGCACCTGCAGGAAGGAAGGAGGCCTGTTCATCCTTACTCTGCTCCTGGCAGTGCCGCGTGGGGCACTGATGGAAACCTTGTGCTGTGAAAGGAGGGAAGGAGATGGTACAACCGACCGGGCAGCTCCAGCCCAACCGTTCTGGCCTGCCTTGTGCCCGAGGTTGTGATGTGCCTTGGGTGTCACCTCCTGGTGAAGTTTGGATTTTGCTTAACAGGTTTTTTTTCTTTCATTTTGGCCTGCCTTTAACTGAAACTTTATGGAGTGGATGCCAGCGGGACATCCCTGTTCTGTGCTTTAGGATCAGTTGTGTCACTGGAGCAGCAAAATAGTAGGTTTTTAATAGGGCGAGCCTACGTTAGACATGCACACACTGACAAAAATCCTACAAAAAAGGGATCTTAAAATAGGTTGGAAGGGACCGAATGGTCATGTAGCCTCTTTCCCCAGCCCCGAGGCAGGATCAGGTCTACCTAAACCATTCCTGACCAGTTTGTCTAGCAGCTTCTCACAAACCTCGGAGAGGGACAGCTCTATAGTCTCCCTTGGCAGTTTATTCGACCATTCAAATCTTTGCAGGTTAGAAAACTTTCCCTTATTTAAACTAAGTCTCCCTTTCTTCAATCAAAGCCCTCTTACGGCGTGTTAAGAACAGGAGCACAGACATGTACTGTAAGGAGCTGTAGATGCTCCCTTTTATTGTGTGATGAGGAGCATAAGGGCTATGGTATGTGGTATCTAGTTACCAGGGCTTGAAAAATTTGATGCAGCCCATATGAAAGCAGAGGCATTTCTGCTTGTGTTCCTGGTTTGTGGTCTGTAGGCGGGCATCGTACGAGCCCAGCTTCTCACTCCCAGCTGTGAATTGGGGGGATGCTAGGATTCCTGCAAGAATGCAGCCCCTGGGCCCTGTTGAGCGCTCTATTTTTCTAAGAAGTTTTGAAATCTGAACCCATATGCCTTCTGGCTGCTGGAAAGGAATTTTCTTTTTCCATCTCTGATAAATATGTATGTCTGAGCACTCATGGTCATTGTTCAGGCTTTGCTCTGGTTTGTGCTTGGAGAGGCAAACTCCCTTGCCCAGCACGGCTCTAGCACTTTTGGCTGCTCAAAGCTCTCCTAAAATGGAGGCAATAAAGACTTATGCAATAGTGGGAGTTTCCAGTACACAGTCTGAGATGGGCAAAGACTTGCTGTAATGATTCAGGGGAGTTTACCACCTAGCGATCTCTGGCAGGAGGAAAAGTGGGGATTTCATCCTGAGCGTCAGAGCCCTGACCTGCTTAAGGAAAGTTAGACTAAACTGCAGTGAAGATGGGGGAAATCTTTGACAATTATGTTATTAAAGGATGTTATGTTCCCATTTCTGAGCTCTCAGGCAGGTGTTTGGAGTTGCTGTGTGCTTTAAAGCACCCTTGAGGGATGCGGTCTCTGTGTCAGGGAGGGATGAGAGGGGGACAGTCCTAGCAGTGGAAATCCCCTGTAGCCAGGGCTAGCGTGGCATGAGCTGTGCGTACCCCCATGGCTCTTTGGCAGATACCTGCTGCTCCAGAGGGGCTGGGGTTATCTACTCTTTCTGCAAAAATTGGCAGCAAGCCTCCCTCGTGCTGTGGGGCAGGCCTCGGGCCTCGGTCCGCCTGCGTTGTGGGCTCGCAGATACCGGGGTTCCTTTCCCTGGTCAATATGAATAATGCGATTTACCAACCTTTTAAATGCCTCGAGACCAGCAGCTTAAGCTGATGGATAGGTGTAATCTCTGTAGTTCTCTGTTCTCTCCCCTTCTCACTCCATATGTGTATTTTATGTGCAGACTTCTTTATTCTACAGTAGCTTCTGTCCACTTGTATGTGCCTTCCTTCACCATGGCTGCCTCTGCCACTCCAAGTATAGAGCCTGTTGTTTGACTTTGAACTTCTGTGCTAACAGTGATGCCGTGCTTTCCTTACCTTCTTAAATATCTCGCATCTGCATGTGGCTGTTGCTGCTTCCTGCCTCCTTAGCCTCTGCTTTTATACAAGTTGCAGCTGCAGAGAGCCTCTCCAGAACTCCTCGCTTCCCTTATGCTTTTCACGTGGCTGAAAAATGATGCAAATACCAGAGAAAAACAAACGGGAGTTTACATGCATGACTCCTGTAATCCCTGGAATGACTTAACACGTTAATAGGATTAAAGTAATTGTACAACAGAGCAAGTTCTGCAGCGTGGTTGTGAAATGGTGCAAAATATTGACTGCTCCTACAAGCTGGTATCCAAAAAAGCGCATGTGCTCTCAAAGCAAAAAAGAAGGTATTTTGATCAAATTCCATTTCTAAAGTAGTAATTCTAATGCCATCAACACACGTACATTCTCTGGGTGTTTTTTAATGGGAACTGTTCTTAAAATGGCAAATTCAACCGTGATTCTTTCAGCTAAAGTTGAAGTGTGTAACAGTCTGTACTAAAGTTTTTTGGGTCAAATTGTTAGATAAGTATTTGTTTCTAAAATCCTTAAACAGAAATCCCTCTGTGCATAACACACAGTAGTAAAACTAGAAACTTGAGGTGAATTTAATTTGAGAAAAGGCCCTTTTAAATCTGACAACATTCCTATTTTGCACCTGCAAGTGAAATGTGTTAGGTTGCTTGTCTTTCAGTGCTTCGCATTGCTGATTTTTAACCTGGCAGATGCCGCATGCCTTAGTTGGATCCGGCTTTCACTGTGGAGGTGTCCTCTTGTTGCTTGGACATCTCTTCCTTCAGCTGACCTGATACCTTGACTCCAAGGCCTTGTTAGTGGGATGTCGAATTGCACTGCTTTCTAATGCACAAACTGCATGTAACTTTACGCACTCTCTCTAAACTGGCCGGCTTGCAAGCTTCAGAATTGCAAAGGTGGAATGACTGTTATAATCAGGATAAGTAGGATTTGAAACAATTGAAGTTTAAATCTAAAATGATGACGATTAAGCTACGGCAGATAGAATTCATGCTGCAGTGTGCCTGTCGTCTATTGCAGCCTTTTATTTTTGTGGCACCTCAATGTGTGGGATGCTGCCAACAAATAACAGACTGCTTTCCCCAAGTGCTAGCAGAATTAATGGGAATCCAGATACAGCTTGACAATCCCTTAAACTTTAGCACGGTGCCTTGGTTTTGACCTCAGTGCTTTGAAAGCAGGCTATTCCACATACAGCACCTATTTCCCGTAGAGCAGATTTCCCATATCTCAGTAAAGCTCATTGTTCTGAATGTTTTTGAAGCTTTTACTGGGTGGGTCGGTTGCTGAGTTCATGAGGGGATGTTTGTGCCTGGTAAATGGCTAGTGAGATGGTGAAAACAGTGCTCCAGGCTCTGTTTCAAACTGGGCTCTCTGCTTCCCGACTGCTTTTTTTTTTTGTCTTGTTTTTGCATTTAAACTTCAATGGTTTGAGCGAGGCACGGAGCGGCTCTGTTCTCCCCCATTCTGACGCGCTGGCGTTTGTGACCCCCCCCCAGAACAACGACAACGAGACGGCGCTGCACTGCGCCGCACAGTACGGCCACACAGAGGTGGTGAAGGTCCTTCTGGAGGAGCTGACCGACCCCACCATGCGCAATAACAAGTTTGAGACTCCGCTGGACCTGGCCGCGCTCTATGGGAGGCTGGAAGTCGTGAAGATGCTTTTGAACGCTCACCCCAATCTTTTAAGCTGCAACACTAAGAAACACACTCCCCTGCACTTGGCAGCTAGGAATGGTCACAAAACTGTAGTCCATGTCCTCCTGGATGCTGGCATGGATAGCAACTATCAGGTATCTAGTGTGTCTGTGTGTGAAGGGCTGGTCTGATTGCCGGGGGGTGGAGAACCCCTGTAGTCATGATATGGAGCTCCCCTTACCCCTCCTCCTGGAGGGATCGTTTATGAAATACGCGTGATAGCTTTGTTGTCCTCTGAGCTATTTGTTCGGCTCTTGGTTGCTCTGAGAAGCTGCTCAGAGGGATTCTGGTGTTGTGCATGCTTCATGCCTGCTCGTTAGTTGGACAAAGAGCCCCAGACACATAGCGAGGGAGGGGAAAAAAGCCCTTTCGCATAAGCTGTTCTGCCCTGCAAAACCATGAGCTCTTGATAGCAATGGAGGCAAACTGTTTCTCTTCCTATCAAGCCACTTGTGAATATGCTGTTTTCACAGCAATAGCTTGTCTTTCTTTTTCAGGACGTGACCTCTTGCTAAGCTGTAGAAAGCCCTTTCTTGGTCTCTAACCTGGGCCCACGTGTCTCTCTGAAGAGACCATCCCATTTTCCATTCCAAATTCTCAGCATTCTAGTAATATTGATAGTTTGTCCTCAGTTGTAGATATTGTCGCCCACACTTTGTATATGATGCTGTATCTTTATTGCTTCTGTGACCTTCTAAAACGTGCCTCCCTCACCATTCCCCCACTGTCTAGCTTCATGCTATTTTCCATTTAATTTGCAGACTGAAAAAGGCAGTGCTTTGCACGAAGCTGCTTTGTTTGGCAAGACAGATGTGGTACAAATATTGCTGGCTGCAGGTGAGAGAATGTCCCCCTTTTGAAGCAATAACATGGTGGTCCCTTCACCCAGAACGTGAGGAAACCCCTTTAGAGTGGCAGCATGTTTCTCCACCCAGCTATCAAAGTGGTGTTCCTCAGAGAGCGTTATAGGAGAGGTTATCTCATGGTGTTAGGCTTTAAATCTGCCTCTCTAGAGCATTTTTTAGCTCCTCCCCAGCGATGATCACAAGTGTAAGCTCTGACTTGATTAAAGGCATGAATTTGCATATAGTTTGAAATTATCCTTGCTTTTGCCTTCTCTACACCTATTGCCACAGGTATTGATGTAAACATAAAGGATAACAGAGGCCTGACAGCTCTGGATATTGTCAGGGAACTTCCTTCTCAGAAAAGCCAACACATAGCAGCTCTCATCGAAGGTAAGAGGTGTGGGCAGGAGGGAAAAGTTTGGGGTGATAATTGTGCCAGTGCAAGTACAGGATTTTATTCTCCAGTCCTGGAAAGTGCTGAAAGCAAAGCAGCCTCAGGCCAGGTCCCTCGATGAGAATCTTACAGGTGTTGGAAGGAATGATGCTTAAATGCTCGGGTGAACTGTCTTCAGAGCAAGTGTTTGCAGGGGGACTTCCAGGGGGGGATTTAGGGGGATTAGCTCCTTTGCTGAAGGAGTGTGGCATGACTTCTACAGTTTAAATGGGCTTAATTGAGCTTTGTTTAACTCACTTTAGAAGTTAATTAAAATTAAGGATAGCCTAAATCTGCTTGCAGAATGCAGGGTAATAGCTTTAGAAATGGTTTTGCATTAACTATCCTTTATGTGTCTGTGTAGGCAAATAGTTGTCCACGGATCTTACATCCTGCTCCTCACTTCATTGTGAAGCTTGGGCATGGATTTTGCAGATGAGATTTACAGAAAAGGCCTTGATTGCTTGTGGTTTATAAAGGAGCTTGGCCCATTGTGTCTGTCCAAGTTAGGGAATGAAATGTGGCATCTTAGCTAAATTCATACCTTGTAATTATGCCGTCTCAATTTCCGCTCAGCTGTGGGGAGAAAGATCAGAAGCGTATGCAACTGGTGTGCATTATTCATGCTTAGCATTTGAGAGTTTTACAGGTTCAAAGCACTTTGCAGACTTTTAATTAAGCTTTGCCTGTGAGGCTGGTAGGTATTATCTCTGTTCTGAAATTGAAGATGAAGATGAGCTTTAAAACTAAAGTTCTTGCAGGTAAATGCTGTTACTTTGCTCCTGTAAGTGGGCTAGCTGCATGAGGTGTTGCTGGCTGACTTTATTCACATAAGCTTAATGTTTCTGGCTCTGCCTGTGGTTAGGGGACCACAGCTAGAACTGTTTTCTCTGCTGTCTTATGACTCCAGAAGACCAGACTGCATCTCTGTTTAGTGATGTAGCCTGTGTCTACGACATGAAGTAATCTGCTCCATGACATTGTGTCCATACAGGAGCTTTGCAGCTTTCTGATTAAAGACTCTGTAAAAGTTCAAAGAACCATCCTTAATCTTGTGCATGTGATCAAAGAGGCTGCCTGCTTCTATTTTGGGGATCTGAACTGCAAGTTTTAATAATGTACTTCGGTTATTTTTTGGAGACTTAATAAGCTGACAGTTGGCCTTCCGTCCGCAAGGGAGGAAGTACCATATGCTGAAGTGGACATAAAACCAGATTGACATAGTCTGACCCTGTCGCCCCACCTCATTGCAGATTACACGATTGGGAAGAAAAGTGCCAAAGCTGCAGAGAAGACTGTGCAAGCATCGCTTGTTCCAGCCACGGATCCTGTGTGCCGGATATCTCAGGGTAGGCTTCCGTGCAACGCGGCAGTCACTAGCACTCTTCTTCCTGCAATTGCTGACGGTCCAAGGGCAGAAGCCCCGAGTGATGCTCCTGTCTCTCTCTTCCCCTCACAGGTGATGTGGAGAAAGCAGTTACAGAACTGATCGTAGATTTTGATGTGAACCCAGAAAAGGAGAGCCCGTATGAAGCTTTATACAATGCAACGTCCTGCCACTCCCTGGACAGCCTTGCCAGTGGGAGATCTTCAGATCGAGAGTCTGTGAATAAGGAAGTGGAATCAACTGGTCTCAAAGCAGCAGGAGTCAGGCCTGTACGTAGCTATGTGTGTTCATCTCTGCTTGCCTTAGAAAGATAAGTAACTTACCTCTGTTTTCATGATTTTGCAGCAGCCTACCAATCCCCCAGCTTGAGGAAATCTTTAAACCCATCCCTGACATTGATTAGAGCAGGCAGGTACCTCTCCTTTTTCACCGGCCTGTTCACATAACCTCCGTTGCATTGCCCATGAGTAGCCACTTCTACATGCCTGACTTTCACCTAGCGTTGCACCCTTCTGTTTTCTGGCCGTTGAATACTGGTGCCTGTGAATTTTGGTTTGTCAGGATGTGGCACTTAGCTGAAGGGCTAACTTCTTGTCTAGAAGAAAGTTTTGGAAACTTGTGTGTGGAGCATTTTTCTCATCTCTTGCTTTCTGCTTTGCCCAAGAGAAGGCTTTCAAGAAATTATCTTTAAGAATATCCTGCTGGAAACTAGTTGGCAGCGGAAACATTTTTTTTTGTGTATTACTTGCAGAAATCTGTAGAGGGTACTCAAGGCTTTACAAGGCAATGCAAAGCTCCTGGAACTGTCTCCAGAGAAGTCTTCCTCACCTTCTGTTAGTTGCATCTGCTGCCCCCTTAGCAATCGGTGGCAGCACTGCTGTGGGGCAGATGGGATGCTGGCCTTGCAGCATGCTGTGTCAGCTTCAGGGTTTGTTTTCTGGTTGGTTTTACAAAGCCTGCTCCGTGGATGTATTTTTGGACAAAAGGCAAAGCAGCCATGAACAATTAAACTGCTGGCGGTACTGTAACCGTGCTTTTTCTCTCTCTGCAGAGAGGTGCATCCTTTTTCCTGTACTATTAGCAAATATAGTAGAAATGAGACAAAAGCCTTAGACTGACATTTCAGCCAGATCTCTCTTTAGTGTAGGCAGTACAAGATGCACTACCCTGTTACTAACTAAATCTCGGTGGCTTATATCCATCTATGTACTGTCCTGTGTTGCTGATGTCTGCTGTGAAATAAGCCCTGCTCTAGCACACATAAGAAAAGATGAGAGGCTGAACTGCAGTGAAAAGGGAGAAGAGAGGGACGTGCTCCAGGAGCTTGCTGGAGTTTCTCCCAAAACTTGCTTGAGTTTTTTGGCGTGAGCCGTTCACCTCTGCCATCTTTCCCTTTGCCATTAGATGGAGCTGTTGCAGGGCAGGAGATGACCTAGAGATGTGCTTAGCTCTGCATGGAGACAAGGCAGCGCAGCCCTAACTGTCCACAGGCAGTCTTGGGATATTTGAGGAATGCAGTGCAGCATTGTCTCTTGATCTCTAGGGTTTCCACTATAAAAGGTGCCTCACTTATTCCTGTTACTGTTTCATTAAGACAAGCGATGAGTTTTCCCTTTCTACCCATTTGCATGAGTTCATTACTGACCTTCACTGTGAAATGCTATGCCGGAGATTACCAGTTTGGGTCTGAATGAACTGGCTTAAGTAATGAATCAATAAACCTGTGTACACAGCACCTTCCACCCGAGCAGTTTTATTCTCCTGAAAGCATAGTTGGTGCTCACGTGGGTCTGAGCTGGCCTCGTGCAGCGTTACCGCTGCGGAGCAGAAGTGGGTGGTCTGTGTTATCAATAGCAGTCCATCCACAGGACTGCGGGACGGTGAATCTGCAGAAACGGCTCTCTGCCCGAATAGGTATCCTGCTGGAGAGGAGAAGGAGGAGGAGGAAAGACAGCAACCATTGCCAAGCTCTGTGCTGTTAGGACTGAACTTCTCCTCCACCCAGATTAATTTGTGGAGGTCCTTACCATGCTGCATTCACAGCAGCATGGATGTAGTGTTGGTGGAAGCAGAAGGGGACCTGCTTTAGCAGAACGCAGTTGACAGTGGTCTTCTCTAAACCGCAGAGAGAACGTCCACCCCCGCCTGCCAAGCCTCCACCTGATGAAGAGGAGGATCAGACTGCGGAGAAGAAGATAGGCCATGGTGCTTCCTGTGAGGTATGTGGGACTTGAGTTGGGATGTTTTATACGAATGTCGTTTAAAGAACAGCTTTAGTAATTTGGGAGGAGCCAACTATGGTGTTACCTCTCTTGCAAGTCGAGTTGTGAATGTGAAGCTTACTTTCACTCCAGCAGTGCTGCTGTCACTTGCCATGGGAACTTCCTTTGTGCGGTTCTTCCAGGGCACCTCTGTGTTGACCTTCAGCCTTACTTTCCTATTCTTGGCTGGGAATTCCCTTAGGAAGAGATTTTTCTGAAATACGTTGTGATGTGGACTGCTGCCCACTTGTAATGATTCCACCAAATGCATCTTCACTTGCGACTGAAACCCAGAGGGCCATCGCTTCCTGCTCCCTCTTAGCTTCCAGCTGTGGAGGGGATGCGTGGGCTTGTGGGTCCCACTGACGTGAAGAGGGATCAGGGGCTTGAATTCAGCCGAGAATCTGGCCCAGCATATGTTAAAGCTGTTTTCTGCAGAGGTCAAGGCGTGTGAGCTGCTTTTTGATGAAACGAAAGCTCTCCTAGTCTGCCTTGTTGCTCCAGGGCTTCCTGTCGCTCACTTTTATTCACCTGCCGGTAAACCTTCGATGTGAGGGCTCTCTGGGAGACCTGTGTATGGGGGTGTGTGAAACCACAAATGTGTCTTGGCAACTTTTGCTGACACCCAGGAAAATCTTCAAAGCAAAACCAAATCTTGTGGATTTCCTTGCTTTTCCGAATGCAGTAGGATGTATGTAAAACAAGTGGAGTGTGTGCTGCCTCTAGCTGTTGGAACAGACTCCAGTTCACCAGACGCTTTGCTGAAGTTCCTACAAGGCATAAATGTGATCTGTTTTCTGAAGTATGTCAAATCTACACGAGACATGAGTAAACATTATTTGCTTTCATAGAACTGACTTTTTATAGGGAGAATAAAGCTCCAAACAGTGCATAAACAGTAAAATTGAAATGTGAAATTGTGGACTGATCTCTCCACTGCTGTTAAAATGGTTTCGCCGTGTGTGATAACCAGTCCCATGGCCGGCTCTGGGCAGAGGAGAGCTGGGTAGCAGGTCACGGCATAATTGGAAAGCAGAACTTGTTTATGACGATAAACATGAGGGAGGGAAACGTGCATTGACCGCTCCTGCTGAGTTATCTTGCCATATTTAATTATAAACCACCTGCTGTCTTGTCCTGCCATTAACAGCTTTGGGAACATGAGCCATTAAAGGAAATCTTGCTGGCAAATAGACTTGCACACAAAGTGACTGGCTGGGGAGATCTTGATTTGCAATCAATTTCATTGATAGAACTTACAGGCAGCGTGTGTCGCTGCCTGGAAATGACCTTCTAGATGTACCCATAAGGCAGTTTGGGGTCTGATTCTTTTTCTTTGCTACTTCTGGGGTGCTCTGCTTTTCTGTCTTTTGCCCATTATTTATCATCTCAGTACATGTTCTCTCGGAGTTGGGCAGGCGTGAACAGGAATACGCTTAGGGAATGCCGTAAACGTCTCGGAGCAGCATCCTGATCTGCCGTCCTCCAGACCTGCTCCTGCATTAGAGCCAGGACAGTTAGTCATTGAATATTCTGGGGTTGGGCCAAATTCTAGTTTCAAAAGTAGTCTTTTTATTCCATTGCCAGGATGGGGCTATCAGTCAAAGCAGATGTGCATAAACAAGAAACTTTTAACTTTCATCATGGAAAAACATTAGTACAAACAGGCAAAAGAGCTGATTGTTTGGAGGTGCTCGAGTGCCGCCTTTCACTATCTGCAGAAACCTTCTGGGTTTGTAGCTGAGCGAGAGTCTGCGTTGTCAAATTAAACTTTAATTCCATTTGTTTACTACTCATCTCCAAAAGGGAAGCGCAGACAAAAGACGAGGCGCCATGACTGTTCCGGCAGTTTGGTCTGCAGTTCTGGTGGGGGAGGAGAGAGAAATGAGATGCGTTACCCTTTAAAAAGTCTTTCAAAGTCCACTGCTGTGGATTAAGTACACTTTAAAGAGCATGCTCGTTATTAACAACATCTTATTTTTGGGCTTTGCTAATAATGAATATTTATATATGCTAACCAACATGTATAAAGAAATGAAAGATGAATTGGAAGAAAGTTCTATTTGATTTTGTTACTCCTGCTTGCAGAGCCTACAGAGCAAGCACGGTTCTCCAGCAAACAATGGTCTTCACTTTGAGTGACTTTGAACCTGAAACTCTATTTAAAGCTTGGAAGGTTGAGAGATGGAGAAAATAAAGTGTAACCAGGCCTATAAATGCATGCGCAAAAGTTTACAAAGCAAAAGCTGGGAATTGTGTGCTGCTAGGGAGCTACTGCCTTCAGATGCGTTCAGTGCGTTTGAAAGAGGACAGCACAATAATCATCGTCTGCAGGAGTCTTAGGAGTATATAATGCCTGGCTTGAGGGCCAGGCTACAACTGTTACGACAGGCTGCTGCTGTGCAGTATTTTTCCAAGATCTCTGGCGAGAGCCGGTTACCTACTGTTATGGTCTGATGTTTTTGTGCCACCATCTGGTCAGAAGTTTTTTTCCTTAATTTGCTCATTATGAGCTCCTTCAGCTGAAAAGGAGCAGGTCTGCCTGACAGCTCATGCCTGAAGCAGGTAGAATAAATACTTTCTTTGCTGGACATGGCCCGTTTCCTCCCATTGAGAAAGTTGATTTAAAAGCCAGATGGGCTTATGCAGAAACAGTACACGGATGCAGGGCTCCTGTCTCTGCTGCTGACTCCTGGGAGTCTTTCCAAGATTCCCTAAGCTTCCAGAGGTCCTGGCTAGATTGCAGTTGGGCAGGTACCTATTTGCCCTTGAAGCAACTCTGATGCGTTCACTTTGGGGAAGAAATTGGAGGTGGTGCTTAGTCTGCTGTCTAGACAGTGGCAGTTCCAGGAGTCTGTGAGCAGTATGAGAGCCCTCCGTGGGGGCATGTTTTGTTCAGACCTGTTCTTCCCTGTCTTGGCAGCAGGTAGGGATCGCTTGCCTTCTGGCTTGGGTTTGACCCCACCGCGGTTGGCTGTAGGCACACATGGCTCCGGGGACAGGGTTGCATCAATGTGCCAGGGTCTGGCCAGGAGATGGTGCTGAAAGGCAGCTGACCATGCAGGCAGGGTGCCTTGAAGCCCAGTTTAGTCCCATTAGCGCTGGGATGGCGCACGTGGCTCTCCAAGGATGTCGAATGCCTGTCATCCTTGGCGTTGAGGCAGACCAACATGTGTGAGTCTGCAGCAAGACTCATTTGGATCCTGCATCAAGACCGCATCCCTGCACATGGATGGTGGCTTTCCAGAGCAGCTTGCTGGAGGATCTGCCAATGTTACAAACAAGCTCTAATCAGAGGCTTTTGGGGATTTAAATGAGCACAATCGCTGCCACACATCCTGAGGTTAAACTGAGTTTATACAGTGTTGCTTGAGGGCTTTTTAGTCCTAAATACATTGTGCATCCTGAGGTTAGAAACGCTAGATCGGAGACGTCTGAGAAGGTGGCAGGGATTTGGGCTCTTTTTTTTTTTTTAGCCATGTCCTAATCGGGCCAGCAGCTAAATAGTGAATGACGATGCAAATTCCAGTAGCAACAGTAAGTCTGAGTTGGGATGAACAGGAATAACGGTCTCAGCTCTTTTCCCCCCTCCAGGCTGTCTGTAGACCTTGTGCAGTGAATCAGTTGGTCAGTTGAATCAGAAAGCTGTCAGCAACCTTAAATACTAGAAAANTTGGGGGGGGGGGGAGTATTACATTTTGGATCACGCTCTACAGCGAAGGTGTTGCCTCTGCCAATTCCTTGCTTAAACCATGGCATAAAGAGGCCTTGTGCTTTATTGCTGGGATAAATAGCATTGCTTTGTGGAGCACTACATTATGCTGTTTTTCATTAGGCCTCTGTTGCACGAGGAAAGAGCAGGGGAAGCGGAGCTGAGGAAGAGGAACACCCTTACGAGCTGTTGCTTACAGCAGAAACTAAAAAGCCAGTTGCGGTGGATAGGAAAACAAAAGGTAAGTGACCATCCAAAAAGCAGAGCTGTTTGCTTAGATGCATTTAAGGAAAATACAGAGGGCAGAGAGTAACTGGAACGATTAAACTCTTTGGGTGGGGTGGCTGGGGTCTGGATTGCAATTGTTTTGTTTCCTGGTAACCTGCAATTTTATAAAGGAGAGATCTAAACGGTCCTGTACAAAATGTACACGGAGGAAGGGCAACTCTGCTATTTTGATGACTAAAAGATTGCGAGGACCTACTGCGTTAACTTAGAAAATAAGCAAATCTTGTGCACAGTCAAGTAGATGCAGAGGGGTGGAAGGTTGTGCCATGTTGTTACAGTGAGATGAACCAATGCAAGCATTTAAATGAGCCGTATTCTCCGTCCAGCCGAATTTGAAGACCTGCTGGCGTTGCATGTTTATATCGGCAGATGATTGGCCCTGCTATCCTGGTCTTAAAGTCAACATCCCGCTGTGTATTAAAGCTAACTCGAGATGTAAACTAACAAAGGAGGAAAACAAACGTGTAGAGCAAGCCCCTTTCTAGAACTGACTGAAAATCCACTGTATAGCCAGGTTAAGTATGGAACTAGTCTCTCTTCTCCCAGAGGGACTTTTGTGCTTTAACAAAGGATCTGGGAACACCTTGTCTTTTGTGTTTCGCTATTGCTGGGCTTTTTGGCTTTCCTTCAACAACAACAGCAAAAGATTTGTTTAGAGGAGAAACATCTCTTGCTTTATTCAAAAGTCCTGAGCAGGAATTTGGCAGGATTTAGTTTGGCCTCTAAACCTGGAAAACATCTCACTTTGAGGATGAACAGAGGATAATGAGGACTTGATGTGATGCCTTATTGACTGCCCTGTAAGACCTGCAGCTTTTTTTTTCCCCCCTTCTTGCAGCATGATAGCTTTCATTCCTTGAGTCCTGCCGCACTCCTAGCTCATATAGGGTGGCACAAGAGGTCATTGTTTTCCCACCAGCGTTTGCCAAAGCCACTTGGTGCTGGAGGCAAAGTTAGGATGCTTTTCAGGTTGGGACTTTGCGGTCTCAGCCAGGAATAGTCCTTGGGCGACAGCCATTGAACCAGAAGCTTTCAGGCTATCTTTTCAGTGTGCGGCTATTGCTGGTTATTCAAGTGCGAGCTGTTCCTGACTGCTTTGCTCCTTTCTCTGGCTACCATGTCTAGGCTTGATTAATATGAGTGAAGGTGTGTCGTAATTATGTGTCAGATTAAAATAAAATCTCACAGTAATGCATCTGCTTGTTCTTGATGCAGATCTCTTCCCCTGAACACCTGAAGACGTTGGTACTGCAGGCCGTCTCAGCCCCATTTCATGGAGAGGTTGCAGGAAGCATCTTTAGCCTATTAAGGATCCAAGAGCAGAGTCCTGTCTTTTAATGTACAGCTAGAAAGAGAATAGCTGTGACTTCAGGGTTTGCAGTCTATGGAAAGCGTTACTGTGTTTGTAACAAACCTAGAGCCCTTTCCACTGTTGTAGTGGGAGAAATCCAAGGATGCAGTTGAGTTTTCTCATCTTCCAGGACTTGTCCGCTCTTTTAACTGCAATTAGCACTACGACTAATGTGGTGGAGCCTTCAGTCTGGTGGAGGTGAAGAGCTGCTCCTAGGGGGAAGGGGCCCAGCCGATGTATTTCTCATCTCTTGCATTTCTTAAGCGTGCCAGGGCCATCTCCCATTGCTCTTCGTGGTGGAGCTGGAAAAAGGGACACGATTGTTTGTCCCCCTTCTCCACAGGGTACCAGCTGTTTTCTAAAACATCTCAGTGATCCGTGTTGCACGACTGCACGTGTGGCAGTGTCCCCAGCTGGCAGCTCTCCCTACGCTGCAGGAGCAGCTGAGCTTTGACAGGGCCCCATGCCATCCTTCACCTGCTGCTTGTCCTCTCAGGGACTTCAGGCTTCTCAATCCCAGTAGGAAATGAGGCAATGACTATTTTTCTCTTTTGTGTTTAGCACTATTTTTCTCTTTTGTGTTGTTTGTCCTTGCTTTTTGTCGCAGCATTACAGGTTGCTTCTTTCTGCACACGAGTTTCATAAGTGCTCTGGGAGGGTGGATCAGCTTTGAAATTTGCTTTATTACACTGGGAACAAAAGGAAATGTTTTTCGCTTTCGCGGTAGCTGGGGTCAGGTGCCAGAAGGGCATGTGGAAGCAGACGTAGCTAAGTATGAAATGCGTGATATATGCTGTTGGGGGGGGAAGATGCATTTAGGGAGCAGCAGAGTTGTTTTGCCAAAGAGTTAAACAAGGGCCAAGTGAGGGACTGAAGCCGCCTTTGGGGTGCTGGAGAATTTTCCCACCTCTGGATCAGAAGGGTCCTGGAGCATCAAAGGCAGCAGCTCAATCCCAGGACAAGGAGCAGGCTGAAGCATGGCTTTGAATTGCTTCTTGGCCCTCGATCTGAGAGGCTGAGCTTCTAGATGTTACTTGATGAGTTCTGGAGGAGCCTTTGGTCAGAAGAGAAGGACTCTGATTCTTGTGGGCTATTGAGAAGGGCTTTTCAGGGCAGCTGAAAGGCTGAATTTCAGGCATGCTGGTTTTAATGGTGCCTTTCATATGCGATAGCTGCCTTTCTTGCTGCAAGTTGTCTTGTGTCCAGTGACGAGATGAATGTGGTATTATCCGCTTGGCTTTGGTTGCCTTTTGTGTATGTTACAGCAGTTTGCTGTCACATGTTGGAGCACTAGGAAAAGTTGGCTTAGTGTTTTGGGCAGAGTATCACAAGTGGTTTGAGCCAAATGCTTTCCCATCTCCTTTGGTAAGGAAACTATGTGCAATCGCATGCATGAAGTCAGGGCATTCAGACCTTGTAATGGGACTTGTAAATAGGCCAAGAGTGGCAAACTGACCAGGAGGAGACTGTACAACTCCTGCTGCGTTCAGAGGGACCTGATGGAGCATGAATGTGGAAAACACTTCTGAGTTTTGATGTCTGTCTTGCTTCTCAGGAGAGTCATCCACAAGTGCTGTCAGCAGTAACCAGCTGCAGGTAGGACTGACTTGGTTCCTTCTGATGGTTATTAAAAACTGATTTGTTAAGGTTCTGCTGTGCTGCTTCAATAGCAAGCCCAGCTTGAAGTCCCTGCTTTCCCCTTCCTCCTGCTAGAGTTTTTCTTCATGGTTGTGCTGGCTCAACCAGATGTGTGGCTGTGCTCTAAACCAGATATCTGACCCAGTGATAAAAGACAAAACATGCTGCCAAGAGATTTAAAGAAAATACCTTTTCACAGAGCCAGAGTATGGCTACAGAAGCAGTGGGGTGGGTATCACTGTAGGGAATCTATGGGGACACACGGGTATTGCAAACAAAGGTTGGAAGGGACAGAAACCTCTTGGTTTGTTGTGAGATGAAGGACAGTGTAGAACCACAGCCTGCGTGCCCTCCCTTGGTTTTTCATGGCTGGAGGACAGACCCTTTTCCCATGTCTGTGGTCCAAGCCTGCATTTCTGCTGTCATGACGTATTTAGAAGCTTCTGTGCAGAGTCACATTAGTGATCTCTCTAAGCAACTAGGGCAGTGTTTTATTGCCCTTTTCTTAAAAGGGGAATAGGGGAGGGAGGACAAATGGCACAAGTTCAGGTAGCTTTTGGAGGATAAACTCTGTCCAAAATGCCTGAGCTTGATGAGACTAACATGGGAGCGTACTGCACCTTTCTGGGTCTCACATGCAGTACCTCGCTGTGCGGATGAGCCTTTGTTTTAGTTTTACTGCAGTTGAAGGCTATTTTTGCACCTCTAAGTAGCACCCTAAAGGCCAGCTTCCCTCTCTTCCCTGGCCTTCAGGAGATACATTTGCATGTTCCTCACTTGACAAATTCTGGCATGGGGAACCTTTTGAAAGCTAGAGGCTATCATATGCCCTGGCTAGTTTTAAGGTTGGGGAGCTTGAGCAAAAAGCAGCTGCCATAACAGCTCCATTCTCTTAATCCAGGGGCATGAAACAAATCCTGCTGATGATATATAGGGAAAGAAATTCAGTCAAGGCAGGGTGGTTGCAGCTTGTTGTTATGAGTTTAGGGAAGTGCTTTGTATCTGGAATCATCAGGCTGCTGGCAGGGAAGCTCTTAATTGAATCCTCCCTGGGAAGCAGACAGTCTGTACCCAGAAAGGGGTTCCTGTTCCCATTAGGTGTTGGAAGTTCCTCCTGTGGGTGAAACCGGCAGCAGGCGTTGGCTGAAGAAGTCAGGACCAGTCAGATGCCTCTGCTTGGGTGTCAAATGGGCTAAGGGAGTTGGACAGAAGTCCCTGTGTTAAGGACGACTCCCTTTCTGAGTTAAAAGGTGTAACTGGAGGATGATGCTTTCAAATCCCTTAAGCGCAGCAGATGCAGAGAGACCCCGGTTCTATCCTTTTCTAGCACCTAAATATTATTTTCCCCTTTTCCAAATTCACTTCACCCTTGAAAAATGAGTACTGTTCATCTCTTTGCCATGAGAAAAGTGATCAGCACATCAGCTGAATCATGTCAGTAACCTGTCCCAAAAAGGTACACCTTCCCGAGATGGCCAGTGGCTGTTCTGGCCTCTCTGCTAGCCATCCGGAGGCACCTTTAGTTGAAACCCCAAAAGGTAAGGCCTGGGGAACCCTCAGTGTTCTGCCATGTGCACCTCAACGATACAACGGAGAGAGATGACTCTTTCCTTCCTACACTAGTTCTTCTGTCTGCACCTTTTAGGGCAGGCTCTGAACTATCTCCATCAAGATGTTCCTCACATCTTCTAAGCAAGTGCTGTTGCCCTTGCTTCATCCCTTCCTTCCCTGGCAGCTGCCTTGTATTTCAAAGTCCTTCATCAGCTCGAGGATGAATGGGGGCTGTGATTTCTGTTCAACAGGAGCCCTTTTGTGAGTCTCTGGAGCTGGATTTGGAGCACTTTGTTCTGGCTGGACCCAAGTGTTCCAGCACATGGCATAAACTTTCACCAGCCGCCTCTCTGCCTTCAGCAGAAATGTCAGTAAAGGTTAAGCTGGGGCATGGAAGAAATTATTTCCAAGGAAGGAAAGAGGTTGAGGAGAAAGGCTGTTGAATTCTCAAAAGTTGTTCCCTCCCCATCAGGTTAATGTGACTGTCCCGTCGATGCTGTGTCCCCCTTACCAGGTCGGTAGCTTTTTCTTATTACTACCAGTCTGTCCTACAAATGAAGCATGTCTGATCTCTTCTGAGTTTCTCTCCAGCATTACAGCTTCACAACTTTATGCAAAGTAACTGAACATAGCCTGGTCTTGAGATCTTCTGATCGGGTGCTGCTGTTGGCACTCCCCAGCCAGCATTAGGAATGATGCTGGTGACACCACCTGCCCGCAGGGGATGTGCCTCCCCCTTGGCAACTTCAGTTGCAGAACTTGTGGTTTATGTGCCCGTGCAAGATAATCAACAACTACTTCATTGTCCTGGAATCTTTAACTCATAGGATCCAGAATGAAATAAGCCCTCGCATCACTTGATCCCAGTGAGAAGCGAGGTCTGCCGGCGCGCTGCCCTGGCAGTTAACCTCCGTTCGGGCTTTCGCTGTTCCTGACTCAGCTGCCAACTGAGCAAGCTGCTTTTAGCATTTCTGTGGAGTAAACAAATGCCTGCGAGAGGGACTAGCTTACGCTCATCAAACACAGAGTGCATGAGACCCCAGGACCTAAAGCGGCTTGCAAAGACAAGTGACTAATTCAGCCCGTTCCTGCCTCAGTGCTGGTGTGAGGACAGACTACCAAACCAGATGGGTGCTGGTGTTTGCAAGTGACCTGGTCCAGCCTAGTGTTGGAAAGGATGCTTGGGGGAAGGAGCTGATCTCACTGTTGTTGCTAATAGGCTGCTTTTAGTTAAAGATAAGTAAAATTCATTGGTGTATTTTGCCCTCGCTGAAATGAGATTCCTTTGCCTTGACTTCTGACAGCTGCTGTCTTGCAAAGCAAGAGATTTCCTCTTCACATGTGAGCATCCTCCTTGCATTTCAGAGCCACGTTATCGGGGTGCTTTGCCTTAATGCTCCTTTGCAGTGTGGTTTTTTGGTCCTCAGACCAAAGAGTGTTTCTTCAGCACTAAATGGAAGTGGTTAAAATTTGCAAGCAATTATGGGCAGGTGTAGGGATCCTTGATAAACAGAAGTTCTACTTAGCTCCAGAAAGTTTTGCTTTTGCAGTTCGGATGCGTGTAATGTGACCAAGGTGAGTACACGTATGTCTGTGCACACGCTTGGCAATTGGGATCAGTCAATTATTCATGATTTATGCAGGACCCTGGTACCTGATATTAAAGATGTTGGTGCAGGAGTAGCTGAGTAAGTGTCATATTTCTGGGACAGCCGGTGCTCCGCACAGCTCGCTGCGTTACTAGATCAGACCATTCTGTGTTCAGTGGTTTGCTTGCAAGAGAAAGGCTTTTTGATCAAGTTTTTTTTATTGCATAAACTGTTTATTTCTCTCCCCTGAGTAAGGAGGAGAGGTTAAACTCGGAAACCACTAGGGAGGAAAGCAGTGGTTTTTTTAGGAGAACGGATTTTGGAACTTGCAGGTTGATTACAGTCCAGAAGTTTTCCCACCCTGCAGCTCGTGCCAAGAGCAGGGAGCGCTGCTCTAAATAACACTTCGGCCTTTATGGAAATGTATCAGATGTTCCAGGAGCCTCCGTCTCTGCTTCTCCTACCTCACTTGCTCTCTCTGCAGGATATAGTTAGCACTTCTCTTAGCCTTATATAGCAAGGCCTGATAGTTAGTGTTAACAGGAATAAAACAACAAGGAGAGCTGCCAGATTGCATAAATCAGGCCAGTGTTTGGAATTTCATAAATGCCATGACTTTGGGTACAAGTTGAGCATGCGGAACAATACTGAACTGTTCTCTCTTTATCTCTCCCTCCCTTGCTGAGGGAGGGCAGGGGGAGAGCTGGAATTTTGCTGCTTCTTCCATGTTTTTAATTTCCCCCCCCTCCCCGTTTTCATCCCCTTGAAGACCACAGGAGGAGCAGTGGCAGCCGCAGCCAGGACTCTGCCGACGGCCAGGACATCCAGGTTCCGGAGCAGTTTTCAGGGTTGCTTCATGGTTCTTCCCCGATCTGTGAGATAAGTGAGGACCCTTTCAGGCTCGTTTCCTCCGCAGAGAAAGGAGGCACGGAAGCTACAAGCCACCCACCTGCTATGCAGCTGGAGGATGCTGACTTACTTGCCTCTGGATCAGTACGGACCAGCTCTCCGGACCAAAACCAGAAAGTGGTCTACGCAACCGTCCAACACACGCACGTCAACCGGGCGGATCCCGAAACTGTAGTCACGCCCCACGTGCTGCAGCACCCCGGCGGTGCTGAGGAAGAGGGGGACAGAGCTGTGGGCAGAGCCCACCCGGGGAGCAAGCCCAAAGCCGAGCTTAAACTCAGCCGCAGCTTGTCCAAATCAGACTCTGATCTTCTGACCTGCTCTCCGACAGAGGACGATGCCATGGGGAGCCGGAGCGAATCGCTCTCCAACTGCAGCACTGGGAAGAAGAGGCTGGAGAAGTCCCCGTCCTTTGCTTCGGAGTGGGATGAGGTAAGGCTGACCTCGCTTAAGAGCTTCTGTGCCAGGAATGAATCTGTACAGCATGAGCTCCTCTCTACTGCACTGGCCTTCGGAGGGGGTCCTGGGTGGTTTTCACTACTTTTACTAACTCTCACATCACATTAACAGGCAAATGCTCACTTGTAAGTCTTTAAGGTGTTAAATCCTAAAAGATAAGCTTAAATGGAGTGGGGGAGAAGCAGAATTGCAAGAAGTGAGGGGCTTTTCAAGGGTTTTTTTAAGTTGCTCAAATACAGGGCTTGATTTCTTTTAGGCAAGCCGGATAAGTTTTTACATCCCCAGAATGAGGGAGAGTTGATAACAGTGCTCTTTACAAATCATTATGTTGACCTCCTCTTTCCAATTCTTCCCCTGTGGACTCTCCCAGCATCCGGAGGAGATGTTTTGTTTCTGGGTGCCTGCTGCTGGGGGGGTAAGCAGTGTCCTGGGTTCACGAGGATGGAAGGAAGAGAGTAATTAGGCTGTGTTTTGTGTATTTAATAGCTCCCGCTTTCCTCCTCACATATTTATTTCAGAGGCTTGTTAGAAGTCACTTTATTATAGTATGGGAGGCCCATGGATAGTTAAATATTTCATGCTCAGAAAGTTGGCCCTGGTGAACCACTCGGGCAAGATTAAGTGTCCCTCTGAAATTCAGCACCGCAGCATTACTGAAACATTCTTTGGAGATGATTCTCTGCTGGTAGAGCAGCAGTGCTGCAGCAGAGATAAGCTCAGATGAACCACTCTTTGTACACTGAAAGAAAATAAAACCCCCTGGTGTGGTGCTGGGGGTGTGGAGCTGTGTGTGCCGGGTGTGTGAACTCGTGGGACGGTTGTGCCCCTGCTCACCTGTCCTCTGTGCGCTGACTGATGCCCAGCCGCCTCTCTGATCCTGACTCGGAGATAAAATCATCTTTTGTGGAAGAGGGAGGTATTTGAAGATGCTAAAAGCAAAGTGGGGGTCCCTCCCCAGTACAAACACATCTTTCAGTTCATACTCTCACTCCTTGCAGTGTTTCAGGTTGTCAAATATATCTATTTTCCTCTATAGCTGTTTTGGTTGTGGAGGCTTCGCTGTTAATTACCGGGGTCAGTTGTACTATGACTGTGAGTGAAAGATTCTGCAGCGGAAGGCTTATTTGAAAAGCCCAGATAACTTTCACTGTGCTTCTCATGCTTAACCGAACTGTTTACAGCAGACGTTGAAAGGGAAGAAGCCTTTGGCTTTACAGTGCTGCACGACTTCACTAGTAGCAGAGGTCAAGTGTTGGTGTGCCTGCGCTTCCTCTGCTCGGAGAAATGAACCCACTGATCTGCTTCCCTGCTTGTAAACAAAAAGCATCATTTCCACCCAGCGTCAGCCTAACAAGCCACAAGAGGAAAATCTGCTTTTCCTTCCCATTATGTTTAGGTGAAGAAATCAAAGAAAGAATGTGAAAAAGTCACATCTGTCTACAGTGGGGCAGGTCTCACTTAGAAAAATGGGTACTATCAAAACCTTATGATTTTGTTTGTCTTCCTGGTTTCTGGTGCAATTTAAACATTTTGTGGAATTGCTTTAATCTGGTAGTAGCATCCTGTGGCTAGAGCACTGATTTGTCTTGGGGTCTCATGGCTGTCACAGGCCAGCTTGAATGATTCTGGACAAAGGTTTCTCCTCTCTGCCTCAGTTTCCCCATCTGTGAGATGGCAATAGCCTCTTTTTGCAGAATGTTTTTGTTTCCACTGAAAAACACTATGTAAAGTTAAATATTCTCATGAGAAGGGGGACAAGCCAGCAGCTGGTGATTCACTGCCTTTAGCTTGTTTTGCTCTTTCATTTCCAAAGACTGCATGGAAGCATTTGGGGTCTCATTCTGACTCCTGGTGCAACGCTTGCACTCTTTGATGCTGTCGGCAGGAGGGGCACGGTTCACAGGGCAGAGCAATCTTCTATAGAAGCAGCATAAGAGGGAGCTGCTGATAGTAGATTCTATAGTCAGGCCAGTCCTTGCTGTAAAATATCCTAAAGCAGACTCCTGTGATTGGTAAGAAATGGTAAAGATGCACCTGTGGGGAACATTTGGGGGTTTTTTGCAGTGATTTGTGTGTGCAGAAAGGGGCTGATCTGGCTGGTCATAACGGCAACAATGAGATTTAAACATAAATGCAGTGCTGTTGTTGGAGGTTTAATTAGTTCCTTGAATGGGATAATGCAGCTGCTCTGAATTAGATGCAACTTGCAGCCTCTGAATTTACCAGGCTGATAGAAAACCTTGTTGAGCCACCCCTGTTAGCAATGATTTGGCTCTTCCTCTGTGTTGAGGGGAAACAATGGCAGATTTATATGCATTATTCTGTTAATTTTAATAGTCTTTATGCAGGCAACTGAGGAGGAAAGTGATTCGTGTGCAGCTTTATGCAACGCGCAGCTGTAGCAGGCAAGCTGAGGATTTTGCCCACTGGCCTTGCCAGCAGTAGGTGTGTCCGTTCGGGGCGCCGGGGACTTGGGGAGGGACCTGTTTACGTCCGTGGACAGATGGGATCTGCGGCAGAGGCTGAGCTAGCATCGCTCTGGGCCATGGGTGACTGTGTTCAGCCGGTCTCCCTGACCAGGGACAGCAGGAAAATCTGCTGCTTGGAAGCAAAGGGTCACGTCCCTTCCCCAGCCGAGCGCTGCCAATGCCCTTTGTTGGAAGTGGGAAAGTGATGCCGGCTTTGCCAAAAGGGTGGGATGGGGAAGAAATGATTCACTTGGCAAAGCTCATCCCTGTTCCCAGTTACAGCTCCCCTGCTCCAAGGGCCCGGCCCAAATAACAGATGCCGACAGTGCTGCTTTGTGCTCCGCGCTGCAAAGGATGTTCAGCGTGCGTCCCGTCTGCCTCCTGACCCACCGGCTCCTTCGTGGGAGCCTGGGTGCGCACATGGTGTCCCCCCTCCAGCTGCTGTCAGAGAGAAACTCTTTGCAAGCAAGCCGGAAAAATTACTAAAGCAAACAGCAACGTATTGCCCAGGGAGAGGGGTGAGGACCAAAAATGCTCGATCCTCCGCTTGAGTGGGAAGCAAGGTGGGGGAGAGGAAGCGTGCGAGGGGGTAGAGCTCCTAGTCAGAATAAATACTTGAATCCTTCCAAACTTGGCTGAGGGCTAAAGTGATACATTTATTTTTCGTAATCGGCTCATAAATATTTAGCAGCCGTGAGATGAGCACGCGGCAGTCGCAGCTCACTATGGATTTTGTATAGGAGAATAAACTGTGTTTGCACTCCTGAAGGAGGAGGGGGGCTCCCAGCTCAGCTGCCAGCCCCCTTTTGGGGCGGATTAACTCGCATCTGCTCTGCCTTCCTCCTCCGTAGAGCAGCTCCAGCCCTGCGTGTCTCCCCGGGTTCACGCACGAGCCCCACTGTAGCCGGGCAAACCTTGCGTCGTGCAAAATGGTACTGAAGCCCCTTGGAGTTCGCTCTGCAAACCCTCCCACCCGCGGGGTGCGATCCAGGAGGGGCTGAACTGATTTCTCTCTTGCTGATAAGCTGTTAGGAGGGATGTAATCTCCTGGGGGAAGCGGTGGAGGGGCGATGGCTGGGCTTGAGGATGTTGTAAAATAGTCCTCTAGAAACTGTGGCGGCTTGAGAAGAAGTCGGGCTGTGACAAAGGCTTTCTGTCCTTTAGACGCTGCCAGGCTGATAAAAGCGATCTGTGGGTATTTGGAAGCCGCGTCCTATGCAGCCTCGCTTCTCGCAGGACCAAGTGAAAACCCCCTAGATGCCAATAACAGATAAACGAGCTCCGTTTGTAGAGGAGGAGGAAGAGGGGAGATGTTTGGCTTCAGCAAAACACAAAAACATTGGGCAGTGTCTGGGCTTCAGGAACTGAAGTTCAGTGCCTTTTGTGGTAGGTTTCCGATGTGCAATGATCGCCGTTGTTCGTTTCTGCTTCGTACCCCCCGGTCCTGCCTGGGCGGCGATGCAGCCAGGATGCCCTGCTCGGGGGATTTTTTTTTTTTTGAGGGTTGCAGTGTGTTTTTTCCTGATACGTGTATGATCCAGGAGGTGCATCTGTACAACCCGATGTCACCAGCCCGTATCTGCATCCACGCTCCAAGCAGAGACATCTGGAGTTGAGGCATGGCGGTGTCCGAGTTTAGCTGCTCTTGAGTTGTAGGTATTGGTAAGAAACTGTTCAGTGTTCCAGGGATGAAGAATGAGGCAGGTTACTGAGAATTAGCCTCAGACCTGGCTCCTGACATCCCTTAATCCTCCGCTTCCAGCTGTCTGCTATCAAGTAAGTGGCTCCGATGCTGAATTTGTAATGAATGCTGGGCTCAGAGGTTTCAGCATCAATTTCACAAAATGAGGTAGTTGCTTTGTGTTCTGTCTTTAGCTCTTTTAGGAAGAGATTAAACCTCCTGCAAAAGAAACTTTGGGAACTGAATAAAACATGCATTTTATTTCAGCTTTTTTTTTTCTTTTTTTAGAAAAAAGGAGATGCACAGTCCACCACTTTCATGCGTTTTTTTTTTTTCCCAAGTGAATTAGTTGAAGAATTAATGAATATTCTGTAGCTAATTATGGCACTGGGCAACCATCATCTCCTATGAATAATTGCGGTGGTGCTCCATGTTTTGCTATCACCGCAGAAGGAATTCTTTCCCATTTGCAGTAACTGTGGATGTGGCGTTTCACCTGTTGCTGACCCATTTTGGGGTCTTAATGTCACATAAGGATGGATGCCAGGAGTAAACGGCGCATCTGTGGTGCCTTCCATCACAGGTTTTGAAGAGCTGGGGAGCAAGTTAGAGGTGGTGGCTGCTATGGGGTGGCTTTAAATACTTGAGCTCAATTAACCTTGTCAGGACTGCTTGGGTGCTTAAGTACCTAGTGGAATTAGTGCCTTAATTACGTGCTTACAGTTGAGGATTAAGAATATTTGCATTCAAATGTGAAACTTTCAGGAAAGCTCTTGATGCAAAACCTGCCGCTGCCTTAGAACAACACCCAGAAGTTGAAATTCAGAGCAGCGAACTGGTGTTGAAAGAAAATGCAAATATTTCCCTTGTTATTCAGGGGGAGAGCTGCTATTTTTGTGCCTGGTGAAATTGCATCTTGTAAAAGCTCAGTGGTTTTTGTTCTGACAAGCTCAGGCAGCTTACCTGCCGGGTAATGGCTCCCGTATGGCCCATGCCTTAGATCAAAAATTGGTGTTTCGAGTGAGAAATGCAGTTGAGAAAACAATATGTTCAGCCTCTCCATATTCATACCACCTTGCAGCACGCAAGCTGGCCCTCACCCCTCTGGCTCGCGTGGTCCTGCATGGTCCAAGGACATCCGTGCCATGCGGGTCACAAGGCTCCTTCCTTGCTTGCCAGCAGCCTGTGCCTCCTAAAATGTTTCATTTATTCTTTTGGTTCAGGTGTTTTAAATCTTAACGCTTCATTTGCCCTGGGTTTGGCTTGTGGAACCAGGCAGAGCCTGTTTTCGAAGCGAGGTGTGCTTGGCGTGCTTGGCGGCCGACATCCCTTGCCTAGCGCTGGCCCTCTTTTCTAAGCTCTCGTTCCAGTTTTCCCTTTGCCTGTTTGAAATGTTTTTATAATTTTTTTGTTGTTGTTTAGGGGAAAAGCAGTAATGTGGTCAGTATTTTTGTCCTGATTTCTGCTATTCTAAACAAGCGTGTCCATCAGGACCTTAATCAACTTAATTATTGGGCTGATTATTCTATTATCTCCAGATCCCGACGTTTCCTCTTGTTTTTCCTGTGCTAAGGTCAGGAATTCTTACATCATCCCTCGTGTTGAATCTCTTTTCCCTTTGCCCCCGGTGGCAAGATTTCCTCCATCCTGATTAACTTTTCGAAGCGAAAGCCTTTGTGTGTCCACCTTACAGGTTTGCTTTGTATCTATTGCAAACGGCCAGCCTGTTAAAATTACACACCAACACTGAACTGAGCCAATCCAAGCCAAATTAAGACAATTTACCAGTTTTGTAGGTAAAATCGGTTGGTGTTCTGGTCTGAAAGGCAAGTGTAAAGACCAAGCATACTTTATTCCTGTATTTAGCAGCAAGGTTTAGACATAAACCTAAACATAAATTGCATTTGCCAGCTCTTTGAATCCTATCGCTTCACCTGGAGCTGGACAGGTATCCGGGGCAGCTCTCCCTAAGGCAGGTTTGCAAAATAGTGAGAGGCAGCAGCTTATCGGCCCCCCTGTGGGAGAAGGAAACTTCCATCCAAGTATTCAAAAGGATCTGTGAAAATGCCTTCAATACAGATCTAAATGCACAATGACTTCTTTCTCCTCTTATTTATAGGTCACCAGTTGCAGGCTGGATGTGGATCTAATAAGCACGTGCGCGTCCGGTGTGCTAGAATAATATAACAGCTCCAGTCCGCCGCTGTGTGTTTGTTAACTTTTCAAGTGTATTAACTCCGTATTTCTGAATCAGAAGCTTTTGAATCTTTTATGTAAATTATTCGTGCTCTGACGGACATTTTGGTTATGTAACGATCTTGTGATCGTTAACGTTTTCAGGAGTCTTTTTCAGGAACAGAAATGTCTGGCCTCAGTGTCCTTACTAAATTCAGTCTTTCATTATGTTCTCTTCCACTTTACGTCGCATCTTCCAGTACTTGAGAAGTTTTTATTCTTAAAAAAAGCATTTCTGTAGCTCTGTCCAAGGTCTCCAAGCAGGCTTCACCGTGCTGCTTGTCTCCAGCGTGCAGGACGCAACGCTTTGCACCAAGAGCCTAACAAATCATTTTTGGCTTTGTGTGTTAGGATGCGAGAGTATGAAACTGCAGCTGTGAAGATAGTTAATTGATTCGATATTCTTGAGGGGTTTTTGCCTTTTTTTATTGTGAGTTCAAAATAACCGGTGTCCAGCCATTTCAGTGTTTCGAGCAGTGCCATGTTGCATTTGGCCATCTCTCTTGTCATGTTAATATCCAATTTTACTGGGTATTTGTCAAAAAACATTGATATTTGACGGGCTCTGAATCTGCAGATCCACCGCACGCTGGTTGTGAAATACAAATTTATCCCGTAAGTTCCTTTCCTCTTGGTATGTGTTCAGATTTGTAATTCTTGGATTTGTACAAAAACACAGACTGGAGGGTGGTATGAAGCAACAGTCCCTGATCCCCATCCAAATGAGTTTCTCAGAGACCATATCAAGCCAGAAAATGTGTGCGCCCGTATCACTGATGAGCAGTTGCAGAATGTCTTGAAATAAATAACAAATTTAGTGAGTCCTCACGTTGCGTGTGGAAAGCACATGCTGCTGGAGGAGGATATAGCATGGGAACTCTAAAGTTTAAGTGCTGAAATGTGCCTCAAACGGGCTTGCTTTTGTAGTTTAAGTTTGAGTTAATAAATTGAGCGTTTTATTTTCCAGGCCTTTGGCATTTGTTATGCTGAGTTCATAACACAGGCTGGTATATCTTGTATAGGCAGAACATACTGAGCGATGAAATACGAGGCTTCTGCTCTATGGGATGGTGATGTTGAGAACATAAGCCGAAGCATCATAAACTAAACCAGAAGTGGTTTATGTGCTGTCACCAATGTAGAAATGAGATTCATGGCCCAGATCCAAATTTCCCCGGACTACACTTGCGCTAAGGAGCCAGCAGGTATTGTCCCAGACCCTTCTCTTGCTCTTAATATTTGCAGCTCCATCCCTTTCAGAGATCCTGGTGGACGCTGCGATCCAGCCGTCCCTCTGCTCCGAGGATGCATCCCAGCTGGGTCTGAGCAGCCTTGCTTCCACCTGCAGGGATGCAATATCAGTTAGTAATATCAGGTATCCATTAACCAAAGACTTTTCTGGGGAAAATGCCTTAGATCGCTTGTCTTGCATCAGCAGGATAAACAGGGAAGCAGGCAGGACCTAATTGCTTGTTAAAGCAGCACCCGTTGTATTGTCTCCCAGATGAACGTCTGCACGCAGCATCTTCTTGGCTTGCCCGCTGCCTGCGAGTGCCCTAATCACAGAGGTATTTTGAGCCTGCGTCGTGTTGGCTTTTAGAAAAGCTGCCTTTCTGTTGGCTTTGGCCCCTCCATTGTGATCTGTGCTATTGTCACGTCAAGCCTCAATTATTGTGAATCTGCGAAATGCTTGGAAGCTGCAGCGAGTTCAGCATGCGACCCTGGGCGCTCGCCGTGCCTCGCTTTACTGAGCTGCGGGCTGCAAGAGCAGCAAGTGCTTAGAGATACAGCTAATAAATGTGAAGCAGCATGTCAAATGGAGTGGACTTAATTTCGGTGTGGCTGCTGGGGAAGGCTGGCGGAGGTGTCTTTTCACCATGTGTTTCCTAAACTTGAAATGAGAAGCAGGAGGAGTTGGGCTGGTGCGATTACCACTGCACCGAGAAGCCTAGGAAATGTAGAAATATCAGCTAAGGGGCATTATTGCCATTTACAGGACTCATGGTGTAAATTGGATATTAGTTTTGAGCTGTTAAAGCTGTTCTTTCATTCACTCCGTCGCTGTTGTGCAGGGTGTTGGTGTTCAGCACCTCTGTGCAATTGCCAGTTGAGTCATTTGCTTGTGCTGACGTCTTCCCTCCCCTCCGGACCGTACACCGCATCTCTTGAGAGATGATTTCACAAGTCAGCAATTAAAAAAAAGAAAATCCTAAATCTTGATTAAATAGCTCTGCTTTCTCTTTCCTCCCAGCAGCCCCAAAATAACTTGCTCTTGTTTACTAGAAAATCCACAGAACGGTTGGAAATGGTTAGCAGCATCTCGTGTTCAGCTAGTCACCTCGTAACTGTCCGACACAAACTTTCAACCATGACGTTGAAGGTTGAGAGTCAGCCTTTGTGTGCAGGAGGGATCATCTTTTTCAGGCAACCATACAGCTCATGGTTGATCTTACCTTTGCTCCATTTGAGGAGGTTTGCTGTGGTATCGGTACAAAATGCAAGCATCAGATGGAGGCATTCTGTGCTTCCCCAGCGTCATCCGTTGACCTAACGCACCCGTATTTTTCTTCCCCTAGCCCATTAGGCTGTAATGAGACTGGTCTCTTTGTAATTGGAGGGGTTTGTTGTACTCAAAGGGGTTTTTAAACTGCAGAAGCAGCTTCTCTGTGTTTTTTTTTTTTATAATTTTAAACCAAATCTGCCCCATTCCTCAATTGTAGAAGCTTAGAAATAATGAAGTCTTAACCCTTGACACTTACTTGGAATTGCAGAAATTTAAAATACTGATAACCTTTAAACCCAACTTTGTAAACAGCTTTCAAGAATAAAATCTGCTTCTGGAACTGCTGTCTTGTCTGCCGAGCTCTAGCCCCAGGCGAGTTTGTACAATAGGTTATGAACCCCTTAATAATAAGGATTTATAATGGGAATCCTGATACATTCTTAATTATGCTTATGCTGCAGGGTGTCATTATAGTGCGCTAATACCATACATATGGTAGATAGCGTGCCGTTTGTTTCTGCCTGGTTTTATTTAATTACAGACTTTTTTATCTGAATGACTTTATTGCTCAGAGTTTCTGTTTCTTTGACGTGTGTGCAGGCGTGCCGTAGCTCATCTTCCTTGTGACCAGGCTTCTGGACTGGTGATTTTAAGCTGCCAATTTGAGAAGGGGCCACAGAGGATGCAGAAGGCATTGACCCTTCATGGGGTGTTTTCCTTGCTATGTGCAGAGCTCAGAAAGAGATGGGCAGTGGTGCGTGGTAGCAGAAATCCTGTCGTAAGGGAAGGTAAGCTTGGGAAGCACCAGGCAGGAGAGGTTTTGAGGGAAACCCTGTTTTGCTGTCCCCTAATGCTCTCGGTGATGGCACAAGCTGACAGTCCCCCTGTGTCGCAGAGGTGGGGGTGCTGCTGTCACCTTTGGGTGAACTGCTGAACCACAGAAAGCATCTCAAGGAAAAAAAAAAAGTTGTTTTCTGCTGGTTTGGCTCCCAGAGGCAACACGCTGTAGTTAACGTGTGTGCATACATCTGCGTGCACATGCACAGGCACACCTTCAGCTCTAAATCATCCCTAGGTGATAGCACACAGTTCCCTATTCAGGCTTCCCAGGCATCAGGGGCTGATGCAGCAGTGAGGAGCCTGTGAAGAGCGGCAGAATAAAGCAATCTGTTGCATCTCGTTCTGTTCGTACCTGATTTAACAAGTCTGAAGCTGTTACAGTGATTTAAAGGGAAAACACTTCATTGGAGTTTTTCTCTGGTGCCTCTGAGTTAAGTCTGAAAGCTGTTTTTCCAGGATAAAAGCATCAAAGGGGTTCTCCTCTGTATATCAAGGCATATCTGGATTTTAATGGTAATATTTGGCTTCTCAGAAATAAGCTCCCTGCTAAGGAGCGTGTGTTTGTGTGTGCGTGAGGGAGGCATCGCAAAGAGAGCACTGCGTGGAGAGGTTGGCCGGCATAGCCTGGTGTCTCAGGCACGCTTCCAACCTCCTAGTTAACGTACACAAACCTACCCTTCTGGTTGGCCTTCTTAATTCCGAAGCCGGGAAGCATGCATCTACTCTAAACAGAGCTGTTTTGTGGGGCTCAGAGCCTAACTGGAGCTTGGTTGGGGATGCAAGAGCGGGGTGTTAGGTGTGCGGAGCCGCAGAGCAGCGGTGCAGATCGTTGTCCGAAGCAGTTGGATGCTCTGACCACCTCTTGTTCTCGGAGGGGATGGAGGCAGGGGGAAACCCTGCTTTATAAACCGTCTGGGGTAGGATAACTGTAGCTCTCAGCAATATCTGGTCATCCAAATATTGGCACACACATATATATTTTTTTTTCTTCTCCTAAGACAACCTTGCTGTGTCCTTGGGAATCACCGATGCTGCATGCAGAGACTGAGAACAAAACTTGTGCATTTATATTGATGGTAAATGGAAGGGCTTTTCTGCTCTAGGTGAGGTTTTACTAAGCCCCTTCCAGAAATCCCCAGTAGCATAAAGATGCCCCTGAACTGGGTGAGCGTCACGCTAACGGAGTGCTGCTCAATTTTGTGCTTCCTGAATGAAGCTGCCTTTCCCTGCATGCAGATGAGGTGCTGCAGACAGCTCGTGTTGCATGAAGCTGTCTTATTTTGGTGATAAAAGACCCCGGGACTTGTTTAATCATCCTCTGTCTCTCTCAATGGACTCGCTGGCTCCAAACTTCAGCGTTGGCTCTGGGGAGGAAAAACTGGAGAGATTAATATGGACACCGCGGCTTCACGTCCGTCAGGGCAGGGGAGTGGAAACAAAGCACGTCGGGGCTGGCTGCGGAGTGATGCCTCTGCGGGGCCCTGCGTGCCCGCCGAGGAGGGGGGGTCCCCGGAGGCTTCCATGCCCTGTCCCTGGCACCACTGTCTTCACAGGAGATGTGGGACCTGTCTCCTGCTGCTCATGCAGGGTGGTATCAGAGGAAGGGAGATATTTTGCATCCTGCTCACGTCGAAAGCCATTAGATGCTTCTGCCGTGAGTGCTGTGAGGTGGGGAATTACTTTGCGAGACTCTGGGGTTGTCCTCTGTCTTGCCAGCAGAACAAACCTCAGCGTCCAGCGCGTCCTCCAAGCTGGCTTGGCTTTTACTGGCCTTCTACAAACAAATACCTTTTTCTCCATTAATCGGAACTCGGTCGCTCGGCATAGTTTGTTTTAAGATAAAGTTCTGTTTTGGAGTAAATTGCCAGTTGCTATGTTTTCGTGGCTGCCTGCCTGCGTGGAAGAGCTTACCACTTCCCCGGCCCCGGGATGACTCTCAGCCGCACCCAGCTCCTTTTTTTGGGGTATTTTTATTCTTCAGCAAAACGTAGGCAAATGTGAAAATAAATCTGCGTGCTTCAATCCTGGTAACCGCTCTGCAATTCCTTCCCATCGCAGCCCTTGCTTTGGGGTTTGCTGAAGGGCGCTCTCCCATCCTTTCAGCCTCTCCTTCTCCCAAAGTATTTTGGTTTTGCAATAGTTTGTCTCCTTTCTTGGTAGGGTTTCAGGCCTCATTGGCCAAAATATCTTTATAGTGTGGAGGCAGCTACCCCTCTAGATTAGGAATAATAGATACGATTGCATTAATTTAGGAGGCAAAAGGATTTTGCGGTTTTATTTCTGTGGGTGTTAAAAAAACCAACCAAACAAAAGAAAAGGCCAAAACCAAAAAAAAACATAAAAAAGCCCACCCCAAACCCACCCCATAACCTGGTCAGGGACAGATTCTTGGTGCTTCAGTGGAAAAAAACAGGTTAAGCCAAAACAAATCAGAACTGAGTGTTCAGGCTACAACTAAGTCTGAACTGCAGCGCTATATTTAAACACGGTATTTTTGTATTTTAATGATTAACCACTGGGAAAGAACAGCCTAAAAAAACGTAGCGTAGGCTATTTTCAAGGTATCTTCTCTTCCAGCCCCATCTTAGTGTCGTAGAGCGCAGCTGAGGACTGGTTGCAGAGGACAGGGATGCTTTAAAGCATTTGTTCCCTCTTTAGGTTTTTGTCCCTCCCCTGTATTCTTACCTTTGCAACCTCTTAATAGTTAAATCAAGATGATCAGCAATAAACCGGTGTTTGCTGTGTGACTTGGGAGGGTGTTTTCTTTTCGTGGAGAGCCGAGGGCATGAAGCAGGATTTCCCTTTGCATGAATTGTAATACAGTTTGGACTGCGCATAACCGTGACCTCCTCCAGATCAACCTGATGTTTAGCAAAGGATGGGTTGTAAAAGGTAACCCTTTGCCATGCCATTATTTCATTACCAGTCAGTTTTATATAGCATAAGGCAATTTTCTGCTTTTGAGGAAAAGTTTGTGGGTGTTTTAGTGCTGCGGAAGCACCTGCGAGTCCTCGCCGCTGTGTTTTGACTGCAGAGCTGTCAGTGCTGGGGACTGAACCTGAAAAGCATCAAGTCTCTCTTGTATTAGGGGAGGGCAGTGCGATGGAAACAAGTGAACTTGGCCTGGTACCCGGAGTTAATTTGCACTTTGAATCCAGCTATGGAAAAGGGATGCAGGGAAGGAAGCAAATTTTTCACGGTATCAGACCGTGGCGACCTGCCCTGGGCAGGGGAACCCATCCCGTCTGAGAGCAGAGCGGGTTGTGATCTGGATACACGCTGTCCCCTTGTCTGCAGCTTTTGGGCACCCGTTACCTCCGTGCGTGGGGGAGAAGTTGTTTTTAGAAAACTTACCTACGTTTAAAGGAAGTGAAAAGACAGGGAAAGTCCTTTATCCTGCACCATCCTCTCCAGGGCCATAGTACTGCAGTGGGCATTGCTTCTTCCCAGTGAGAAACACAGCAGAGGAGCCGACCTTTCTTAAAATCAAGTTAAAACTTTCTCTTATCCTTCATCCTGCATTGTGAAAGAGCAAAACTGCAAGTGGGTAAGGGTGGAAGAGGGCATCCAAGCATGGAGTGCGGTGGGGGAGGGCGAAATGCTGGCTCTACTGATGCAAAAATGCTGGGAAATAAATGGGATTTTTTTTGTAACGAGCATCTGATGGGAGGGAGCTTACCTGGCTCTTGCCAAATAGCGTTCAGAGTTGTAGCTCTGACCAAAGAGGGGCTGCAGATGCGGGGTTTGAATCTGCCATGGAAACATGCTCTTGTGCTCTTTGCCTTTCCCAGCAGCGCCGGCAGCGGTCCCCGCACATCTTCAGAGCTGGGTCCCGGCACAGCGTAAGAGATCTGCAAAGCGCTTTGCCTCTGTTGCTGGGAGACAGTCGGAGGGAGCTGGGGCTGCTTGAACAAACACGCTTTTCTCCTCGCCTTCTCTCTTCCCTCCTTTCCCACCTTCCCCCCCCCCTCCCCTTGGTGACTGGTTATAGGAAAAGCTTGCCTGGAACCAAGTGATTCTTGCTCCAAATGATCCCACGACACTAAAGAACCTCACAGGCTTCCAGATCCGCTGAAGTAAATGTCTTTTAGATAAAGATCCCACACAGTAGGTACAAGAACGGCTCCAGCTTAGAAATACACCTTGTAATGAAGCTAATTGACATAAATCTTCGAAGCTTAATGCCCTTAAACTTCTGGAGCTTGAACTGAATTGACCTCAAGACCCAAGTTCTGCAGCGAGCCCTCAGGGTTGTGGCAGCATCCCAGAAATCCTGCCGCAGCTTGGGTTCGGTGCCTGTCTATGGAAGTGAATAAAAGAGTCAGTACCAGAGCCCTTGGTCTTATTTGGAAATGAGTCTTGTTCTGCACCATCCCTGTGTTTCCCTCCGGTCTTGCATGGCCTCTATGTACTGATGATACATGAGGGCACCATGAAATTTCAAGGCTTTGCTGGGGAGCGTTTGCTGCTTCGGAGGGGCGGCGGCAGGTAGAGCAGGTGGTTCTTGCCGAAATGGTGACTGGCAAAAATGTGCATCGTGAGACCTGGGTTACCCCTGGGTTCCAGTCGCTAACCTCTGCTGAGAAATACGAGGCGATTAATACTTTTCAGTTATTTCACGTTGTCTGCAGGCTTGAGCAGAAGCTGCTGCGCCGCTCACGTGTCCTTCAGGCTCCATCACAACTAAGAGAAAGAGAAAAGCTTTTTAAAACCGAGCCTATGGAGAAGAGCGGGGCTGATGGAGTGAAGGTGACTTTGCCAAACGCCTCCAACGGAGGGAAACAGTTAAAAGGCATAATCAGGGTAGAAGAATAACTCAGCATCGCAAGGCAGACTTTAAATTCAGTTTTTTCCTCTTAACTGGTCCCGGTTTAGCTGATCCCACACTGCTGTTGCTGATACTGCAGAGCTGCTGATTTGCACCGGAGCCTTAGGTTAGCTGACAAAAAACCCAAGTTTTTCTTGCAGTTCTCAAAGCCGTATTTCTGGGGCTTCCTTATTCGGCCACAGGGAGTTTAAGTAGCAAGATCAGATGACATGATGACTGGCCATGTAATTTTTATCTGAAGCAATGGCTAGTGATGTGAGTGAAATGAACCACCCTGGCTGTGTTTGATTTTTGTCATTCAAGGGCTGCCTCTGTCCACTTGAAATCGGGATATTTTTGCCTTTTATGTGGCCTCATCCTTTTTTAGTGCATCCCTTTAAACTTGAGCGTAAAACACAAAATCCCATTTCTTGTACAGATAGCATGCAGGTTTCGATTAAAGTTCTGAATGACTTATCTTCTGTAAGTAAAAGCTTTCACGTCCCAGGCTATCGTATCCATTCTCCTGTAACATTTTTGCCCTCCTATGAAACAAGGGATCTGATCACTCATCCTGGCACCCTGATAGCGACTCTGTTAACCCTTGTGTCAGCGTTTGATGGTGTCTGGCCTTTGTCAGAGACCTGCACGGCCCCGGCAGCTGATGGAGAGCCCGGCGTTGGGGTCAGGCATCTCCTGGCTGTTTTAGCAAAGGCCACGTTCGAGCTCTGGTTGTGTCCAGGGGCAGAAGAGCGATGAACGCTTTTGCCTGATGCACTGCAGGGCAGCGTGCCGATGGCAGGACCATGCGTCCAGCGACTTCAAAACCCTTCCTTTAACTGAAATCTCTTTGTAGAACATGCTTCACTTTTTTTTTTCCATACATGTTTGAATTCTGATTATTGTTTTTTCAGGCTGGTCTTCAAAGCTCCCAGTAAACTAGCATTAACTGTATTTCAAGCCCAGCAGAAGTGCTCGTCCTCACAGTTTTCTAGGGGCAGAGGATCCGCATCCCTTAATGACTCTTCTGTAGATCGCATGAATGCCTTCTCCCTGGTGAGATTCAACGCTCCAAGGGCACTGCCTGTCTGCTCCCCACAAACAGGAAGGACTTTATTGGAGATCGGACTTGGCAGGAGCCTTTTAAGACTGTCTGGGGTTTTTGTTTCACCAAAAAAAACCCCTCCCTAGTAGAGTTCAGCTTCAAGCTGCCGTTGATTTTGAATGGAAGTCAAACTCCCGGCTCCCTGCAGTGTTTCCAGGAGTCCCGCTCGCCGGCTGGGCAGTTTTGGGAGCTTGTGCAGCTGCACCGAGCAAAGCATCGCGCTGGGATGCAGGCAGTGCAAAGGCGGCTGGGGGATGAGGTCCAGGAAAACTTGGCCTCCTTCCCCAAATCTATCCTTAAAAGACCAGGAAAAAAAAAAGTTTTGTAAGAGTTGAAGTTTATTCCCCCCCACTCTCTGTTGCCAGTCGATGTATCAGCTTTGCATTCAGCAGCAACTGCTCTGAAGTTCCTCGTAGGAATATTTTCTTGGGAGATTTCTGTTCAGGATTCTCTCTCTGGGGGCTTTTTGGTTTTGTTTTTGGTTTTTTTAATTTTCTGCTTGGTTATAGGTTGAAGACTGGGGTAAGCAACCAGACCTGAGCCTCTTAAGTGTCTCATTGCTCTTTGGAAAATAATGGGCTTTAGTGCTTTAGATTATTGAAAATTCTGAATTGACTAACTGAGGTGCAATTTATCAGGTCTTTCGTCTTAACAGAATTAACCTAGTAATTGTCACTGTCAATTTTCCCTCTGCAGCATTGCATTAGAAAGCCTTGATTTACAAATTCTGCTCAAGAATTGGTTTTGAAAAGTTTCTACTCTCATTTAAGAAAGTATCCTATAGGTTCTGTGGAAATTGCAACTTGCATTCATTTTTTTTTTGTGGCAAACGCAGTCATTTATATGCAACTCTTAAGTGGGCTTGAAAAGACACCATCTGGGGCAGTAGTTTTTACCTTTTTTCTTAATTGCATGAGGTTTGCCTGGAGCTATTGATCATGAATCGCTTAAATCAGGGGATGAAATTGTCTTCAGCTCCCTCTCCTGGGTAGTTAAGGCATTTGCCCCCGTGATGTTGCTGCTTTTGCAAACCTGATCTATTTTCAAACTCTTTCTAAGCATCTCTGCTCTCAGTGGAAGTGGTGAGGAGTGCAGCATCCAGGCATAGGATTGGGAAATGTGTTGTTTTTAAAAAAAAAAAAAAAACTGGGCTGAGGTGAAGCCCAGTTTACTTTCTGCATGCTGTGAAAGAGTTAGTGAGCTGCATTTCTTAGGCTTTGCTGCTGGTGACGGTGGGGCTGCATGTTTGTCCAGGGTGAGCTGAGAAGTTTGGGGTTCGTTTCCTTCTCCCTAATTTCATGCTCCAGAGGGATGGTTTTGCTGGAGCTGTTTATTTTCAGGCACTGGCAAGTTGTGGAAGGGAAGGCTCTGTGGAGTCCCAACCCCTGCACAGCCCTTCTGAGTCATCCATCCTTCTGAAGACTTTCCCAGGCAAGGTGTTACGGGTACCTTTTCTGGGTCAGAGGTATCTTAACATCTTTCCCTGGATTTCTTCGGCAGTCACGTGGCAGGTGAAATCCCGGGGCTGCCTTTAACTTTTCCTGAGGCTTTACGAATAATGCAGCATGTGCTTTTTTTTTTTATTTTCAGATTGAGAAAATCATGAGTTCCATCGGCGAAGGCATTGACTTTTCTCAGGAGCAGCAGAGGATCTCAGGTAGCGTACCCAGCTCGTGTGTGTCTGTCTGGGTTGTGTTCTGTACAAAACCAAGGTGCTGGCTCCTGCGTGCAGAGCTCTTTAACCTGCTTTGGCTCCCAGAAGGGAAAGGAAGGCTCTGGCACAGAAGGAGCAGACCTCCCATTCCCAGCATAATGCTCAGTATGCTACCAGCAATTTTAATTCAATAATTCAATACCCCCCTAGGTAGATTCATGTAATTTTATATAACGCTGCTGTCCTTCCCTCCCGGCAGGCTTTTGGGGGAAATGGGCTGGGTTGAGAGCACTGCAGCTGGTACCCCCAGCCTCGTGGGGAAGGGGGGGACCCTGATCACCCCAGTGTTGATTAATGCTCACCCCGTGACAGCAGTGTGTGTCTGTAGGGGGTCTTGTTTCTTGTTGAAACTGCCTGTTTATAACTTTGGGGGCTTAGCATTGCTGTTTAGGATATGGTAAATCTTGAGGTGATGTTTTGCATCTTTGAATAGCTTTAAACGAAGGCTTATTGCTGAGCATTGTGGAGTTTTTATTAGTAGCTTCTGACAACTGAAGCAATTCCTTATAGTCCTTCTCTTTAGGTGGAGATGAGAGTGGCTTGTGTGAGTGGTCTGGGACACTTCTTGTGCTCTTCTGCAAGTTTGCAGCAGTAAAATCCGCTCCGGAGTGGCTGGCTCGTTGCCCCGGCTTGCACAGCCCAATAACCGCTGTGTTCTGATACTTAAAACTTCACAGCTAGTCTTTGCTCAGTGTGTAGGAGGAAGATCAGGTTTTCTGCACATACAAAAAAAAAAAAAATCTAATTTGCAGCTGGAGGATGGTGTAAGGACCCCAGCCAGTATCCTAGGGATAGAAAGTTCCACCGATCGCCTGGCTCCTGCAATTACTGTTGTTCTTGACACAGCCTCTGAGAAAGTCGAACTGATTGCTTACAGCTCTCTCCTGCCTTGCAGAATATGTTTGTCTCGAGTTTCTGTTCTTCTCTGGTGGATAGCAACAAAATTTTCTTTAAGCAGTCAGTCTGAAACAGAGCTGCTGCATATTTGTCTCCTGGCTGGTCTCACAATCCTCACAACAATCTTGCTTTTGTTTCAAATACATAATGCAGCAGCAAGATGCTCTTTTTTTCTGGCTTTTTTTTCTGTTGTTCTGTGTTGGTCTGTTCCTTTGGAAATGAGTAGAACCTCTCTATAGCCCTCACATTCTAGTATTTTGTTCTTTAAGGCTCACAAAATCCTTTCAGCCCTGGGAGGATAGGATGGGAATTTTGTATTTCGAGCTGTACACCAGCGTGACTATAGCGAAGATATCAAATATCCCCGTTATCACCACGGCAATTCACCCATCCCAGCTGCACGTTCACTGCTGGGCACGTTTGGAAATGAAGCCGCTCTGCGGGCACGGTTGGGGCCGTTTTCCTCTGGGTAAGACGGCAGCTGATGGGGAAGCGCGGGCTCGGAGGGGCTGTCTGGCCGCCGGTGGGGTTCAGTGCACGTTGGGTTGTGTGAGGAGGTGTCCTTTAGAGGCTCTTCGTATTGCACAGATTAAGAAACGTTTCCTGGGGACCAGGAATGCTCGCGCAAAGCCTGTGCGGGGCGAAGGGTCCTGCTCAGGCAGTTTGTCTCAACTGGTGTTAGTTTGGTTGCAATAGAATAAGGTGTAAAGAGCTGCTTCTGCCACCCAGCCTCTGAAACAAACCGTCCGGAGTAGCTGGAGTGTTGCGGCAATTTTCCAGCAAAACTACTGGTTTTCTGCAGCCCGTAAAATGTTATTGCGAGAATATTTTAACATTTCTTCTCCGACTTTCCACCTGTAAAACTCCAGATGCCCTATCGGTGCTTCAAATCAGCTAAAACTCATCACAATTTTTTTTTCTATACATTTCACCTCCATATTTCTGTGACCTTGAAGTATGTAGTTTTATTAATTTTATTATAAAACTTTCTAAACAGCGTGGGAGATGATTTAGTTGTGCGTTTTGTCTTTTTCTAATTTCCATAAAGCAAGGTGAAGGAGGAATCACAGCGTCATTTAGTGCATTGATTTTCCTCCAAACAGAGCAACGTCCTCCTCCAGCCATGTTTGCAACTATTATAACTCTTATCTCTGCAATGCAGCATCAGAGCGACGGGAGACGATCCTGGGTTAAAACGCTCTCGTTTCCATAAATGTTGTAAGCAGAGGCGGCTGGGGTGTGGGGAATAGCGAACCCTGTGCCGAGTTTGTGGTCAGGATCCGCACTGGAGCAGCGGAGTCGGAACCAAGTCTCAGTTACAAATCTTCCTCCATTGCTCCTGCAGTGACCTCATCGCACGCCTTGGCTCTGCACATCAAACAGCATCGTTTTGCCGTTTTACCAGCTTTTTTCCTATACTTTTTGTGCCTTTTTTTGAGGAGAGTAGGTGTGGAGGGGAGGTGGAACCAGTAGAGGAAGGAGGCTTTGATATCGGTGCAGATGTCCCTAGGCCCGTCCCCACACTGTTTGCAGAGCGGGGAGGTAGCCTACCCCCTTCCCAGCCGACTGCCTCAACGCTTCTACGTTTCCAAGCTGCTTGGGGGGTTTATTTTAATTCTTCTCTTCCCGGGATGCAGCTTCACTCTGGAAACGAGCAGTTTAAGGAACCTGTCCTCCCCGCTGCTGCAGGCAGAGCCGTGGGTCCTCGGGAGCGTTGTCTCCCGTACGGAGCCGAGTCTGCGGCCTTCAGAGGAGGAGATAATTGCTTGGCTTTAATGGTGCCTTTTGAAACAGAGCTGTTTGTAGTGAGACACAGTGTGCAGAGCTTGATTAAATGGATGCCGATGAACTCTGCTGTCTGGGGACCAAAGGTGCCTAAATATCATGTACTGCTCAAGGGTTCTAGAAAATTTACATCTTGAAATTGTTGTCGTAGGAAATGCTTTCTGATGGTGAAACCAGTTCAGCTGTGGCAGAGCTGTTCTGTGGGTACTTCCAAGTACTGACCAAGAGCCACCATCCCAATAGCCGGGAACGGTTCTGCTTGTTCGGGGACGTGACCTTCTCCTCATGCCTCTTGGATTTCGGGTGGTGGGGAGGATTGTCCTCCCCGGCCACTTCTGTTAGGGCAGCGGCTGTGCTGGGAGCAGGACTGGGGTGATGCCAGTTGTGGGTCCGCACGGGTGTCATGGTGGCCGTGCTCTTTGGACGTGGTTAATCTGCCACGTGCCTCAACTTGGGTGATGCTAGGCTTTTTCTGAGTATTCCTGTACGTATCGATATCCACTAAACAAAGCTGCTTGCAGGACGGGTGCTCCCCCCCTGTACTTTGAGCATGCATTCCCTTCTCTGCCTTTAAGTCAGGAGCAAAGACAAAAGCAGAACTCGAGAGCTTGTTTGCCTTTACTGCAGTGTGATGGAGGATGCTGGAGAGCTGCCACCACGAGCGATTCTGTCCTTTTAAATCCTTCACCTCCAAACTGCTGCATCTGAACTGCTCCGGATGGGCAACGTCTCCTCTTGATGAGATGCTAATATATATCCACACACGCAGCTCACGTTTGCCGTAATAAAGCTTATCTCGTATCCATTTGTCACTTGGATTTTTGCTTTGGTGAGGAGGAATCCACCACGCATTCCCAGTGGGATTTTAACCTGTGCCTGCCCTAGATACTACGTACTCATTAGGGCTTATGTTTTTTGGGGTCAAATGCCTTTGCGGTGGGATGCGAAACGGTGTGTGGGTTTGGGTCTAACGCGATGGCAACTGTTCAGCATCCTGCTTTGTGACGAGCCCTCCCCTCCCCGAGCCGGTCCGTAGCTGTAGCAGCACGTGTGATGGATCGATGTCGTTAGAAGAGGTCTAACATGGAGGGGAGAGGAGGAGCCAGCACTTCAGCAAAAGCTGCCGTTGTGCAGGGAGTTTTCAGCAAAATGGACACCCATCTCTGGGAGCAGGCGGACCCAGGAGCTGCCTTGTCCTTAAGCCATGTGTTTTCCTGCGGGCTGCGCTGTGTTACGCTTGGTTTGGGATCCCTCGTACGCAGATCAGCTGCTGTACATATTCCCTGTTTCTCCTTCCTTTCCTATGAGCGCAGCTAGCCAGAGAGCGGGCAGCGCTTTGCCAGCCCCTTGCTGCAAGGATGAAGGCTGTCCTGGGGTGCGTGCACCCTTGCATTTTTTTTTCCTAGCAGCGTTTAGCTTTTGCTCCTCAGGACTTTGCTAGGGCTGTTTTAACATTGCAGATCGTATCACAAATGTGCAGGGAGCTGCAGGGAACTTTCCAAATGCTCTCACATCCTCAGGTGGGCTTTGGGGATATTGGGGCTCCTGATGAGTTTTGTTTCTGGAATCACTAATTTGCCTGGAAAGGTAAAAAGCCTTGCTTAGGCAGTTGCTGCGGAGTCTGTTTATACAAGGAGTTATTGCAGTACAACTGACTTGGGTCTAGGGAAAGCAGGGACCCGTGGAGTTGTGCTGGAACAAGCCCGGGCCCCGAAGCGCTTGGTTTCAGGTCCCTGCCATGCCCCAGACTTTCCATACAAATTTGGGCAAACAGCTGGTTTCTGTACCATCAAGCTTCCCTCCATAAAACAGGGTAACAAAACTTCTGTGTCTTGCCATGGTGTTACGGACAAGCACATTAAGCTTCGGAGGCCCCTGGATGATAAGAAAATTAGATGCATCTTGGCATCTTTATAGAATTTGGAGCTAGAATCTACTTCTTGGCCAACAGGTTCAACCCTCTGATTTCCCGGTAGAGCTTGTAAGAAAATCTTCCAAATGTATTTCCCAAGGGTGGGGTGGTATAGGCAGGAGGAAAGGAGAAGCCTGTCATTGATCCATGTTGGTAAGTGCTTTTTGGAGGTTGCGGAATCAAGGAACACCATCTCTTAAAGGGTACCGGATTACCTAACCTTTGCCTTAAAGGGTTTTTTGGCTTGCGATCAGACGTTTGTATTCAATCTGTGCCTCTCTGCATGTGTGTTTTGCAGTCACGCATTTATTTAGCTCCAGCAACCCACTTCTGATCATCTCTTCCTTCCAGATGTGGGTCCGAGGGGTAGGGGAGTACAGGTCTCGCAGCAGAAACTCAACCCCACTGCACCGCAATGTCTCATCTCACTGCTGGCTTTGAACAAGAAACCTGTGTGGTGCTCGCTGGGTTACGGTGATTTGTCAGGCAGTGTTTCTCTCCCCAAAAATAGAGGAGACGAGTGGTCTCTGCTCAATAAATCAGCTTGATGCAGGCAGGAGGCATGCTGCGCTGGACAGGGAACGCATTTGGGGCTTGGTGAGTTAACTCTGCAGTTGACTTGAGATGTGAGGAAAGTGCTTGGTGTTTTACTTGACAAAAGAGGGAGAAATTTGTTAGCAATCTGCATTTGGCTAATTGATCTTAGTTCCAGTAAAGCCGGGCGCTGGCTGTATTTCGTGCATCTGATAGCATTAATGACCACATTCTCCTTGCCTATCCATCTTGCCTAATGCACTGCCTGTGTTTATAGCCCCCGCCGTGGATTTAAGGACTCTCAGCTGATGATCATCCCCAGCTGGGGCAATAACTGCCTGACTTGGTTGTCTTGCATGCTCACTTTGTGTGTGGACAGTGGTTTCATCAACACTTGCTTGGACTTGCAGTTTTTTCTTCCCGGTGAAGCTTGGTCGTGTGTCTTCAGACCCCACCAGGTCATGTTAAACTGTTAGCAGTTTCCATGAGCAAACGGGGTGATGCTCTGTGTCCGGCATGGCCCACGTACTTATTTCTTCCTCCAAACGGACTCAAACTTTGCACTCAAGATCATTATTGAAACAATAACTTGTGAAAGGACCTTTCTGAGCCATGGTAGCCCTCTCCCTTTCCTGTTTTCTTCGAAGCATGCTGTGTTACTTGAAAAACGTCTTGCAAGAGGAACTGAATTGCTTGGCCGGCTCTTTTTGCAACTTTTAAATACTCTAATTATTTCTAGCTACACTCTACCGTTTCCCCCTCTGCCATCTGCAGACCTTTCAAAGGTAGGATTCCTAAAACGTGGAGCATAAGGAGAAGGATGGAGCTGAGAATTAGGAGTTTGTTTCAATCAGGAGTTGTGATTGGGCTCTGGCTGGGGGCACAGTGACTGGGATTCATTTGCTCCCATGTCATCCTCATAATATCCAAATATCAAGTGTATTTTGGACTTCCTTATTTCCAGCCCAGGACGTTTTGGGGCATCTGTGTTCTCTTCCTTTTCTTTTTAAAGTAAACCCCTCCATTCCCCTCCCTCCAAATAACCCGCCCCCCCTTCGTTTTCTCTTGATTTGAAGTGGTTTTAAAAACAGAAAACCTGCACTTGGTGTCACTGTAGGTTTCCCCTTTAAAAGCAGAAATACATTTATGAGTGTACAAAAGGCTGGGTAGAGTAAATAATTTTTTTAAAATGAAATTCAGGATCTCAGAGGAAGGAACTGCTGTGGTTTCATTCCCCCTGCCAATACCCTGACTGCTTCCAGAAATGCTGTAGTAGGCAGCAAGCAGTTTCCTCGCCTCTCTCTCGATAAATTAATTCTGAGCCAGCCACAAATCACCTGGAACTGTCAAAGCAGACCTGTAACATCATTTTTTGAAAACCCAAGCCCGTGTAGTCCATCATAGAGTAAATATTGAGAAGTCAGTAATTTCCACTAGAGAGTTATAAAGCTGCTGTCACCCTCCCCTCTCCTGCAGCTTCTGCTGTGAAGGCTGCTCACTGCTCGTACAGTGGATGGAAAAGCTGGGAGGGGTAAGAGGATGAAGAGAAGGGAGGGACAGGCGATGCGAGAGCAGGAGACAGGACTGAGAGTGGAACGGCAAGCGTGGAGCTCGCTGCCTTCAGACAAAGCACGCCGCCGCAGCGCTCTGCAAGGACGCACAATTGCTCGGTGAGGGGACACGGCTGCCTGGCTGCCGGCGGACCAGCGAGGATCGACGGAAGGGGAGGATGGAGACCCCGGGCGAGCGGGAGCTTGTTGCATAAATTCCAGGTTTAGATGCTGCCCTTCTGCACAGGCTGCGTTAGGGGAGGGAGACGGAAACCTTTTGTGATCCCTGTGCTTCTCGTGCTGCAGTGTGCACTAGAAAGACTGGCCAGCTCTCGAACTCGCCGAGCGCGGCTTGCCTGGCAGAGGAGCTCTCCTGTGGACCAGAGCAGCAGCAGGATCCCTTACCCCAAGAATTTCCAGAGAACACCGTGAGCTCTGCGTTGTGCAGTCATTGCAGCGGGCAGGGGTGGGAAGGATGGCTTGGAAGGTACCAAACAGCTTCAGCTGACCTGAAGGTTCGAAGAAAGCAAACCTGGTTTCCCTGATCATCTCTTTATTTGCATGTACCCTTGAACCAGATGTGCTAAGAAGCCTGAAAAATTCTGCCTGTCTTGCATAGCAAATTCCATGATGAAAAGGAGATCTCCGAAGGGGGGGGTTTTTTGTCATATTTAAGGTCTGAAGCTTTTCTAGAGGAGAGTAACAAGTCGCTGGACTCTCTTCCCAGGGGTGAGGGAAGGGAGAGCTTTTCTGCACAGCTTCCATAGGGTGTCGGGAAGAATCTCATTTATCAGAGGCTGAGAGGAGGTGCCAGGGCATGTCTCGGACTTGAGCTGCTGCAGGAAGAGGAGAGAGTGTGCTTGCACTTGGTTTCTTTTTGTTTTGATGTGGTTTGGAAGCAAGGAACTAAAATGCCTTCTCCTCCAGCGCTGCTCCCAGTTTGAGTGAGGGGCTTGGATGCAGCAGCTGCGCTTGGCTGAAGAAAATGAAGGAAGGGCAAATACGAGCATGCACCCAACACCTGGCAGGACCCAATGTATTGGGTGCAAACCGTACTGATTCCTCTGTCTCTCTTGCTGTCACCCAGTGCAGCGGTGTAGTCAGGCTCTCCAGTGCAGCCAGCCCAGCCCGAGCAGCGTGCTGAAATGCCATGGGTCCGGATGGGTGGTAAAATGACAGTGCCAGCACTCTCAGGCTCGTGCTCGGGGTCACTCACACCTCTGCTCCTCTTAACACCGTAACGGAGAGAAAAAGCCCTTACCATGGTTTGCCTCTTTCAGGACTGCTTGGGGAAAAAAAGTATAAGCTTTTCTTTTCTTCTGCTGCAGTTTGTGTGCTTTCTTTGTCTTGCATGTCTTCCTGTGGACAGCTGCTCTAGTCTGGCTTCTGCTGCTTTTCTGAAAGTCCGTCGTGTCTGTTTTGTGTCTCAGCTGCATGAAGATGTATTTTCTCTCTAGCTGCTTTGTGCCTCCAGTGCACCTGGCCCTCTCCGCTGGCCCGCTCGGCAGGGTAGTGCATCCGAAGTTGCATGGACCAGAGGACCTGCACAGCTCTGTGTGTTCGTGAGCGGCTCCACTCCATTCCCTCGCACCTACGACTGGCTGGGAATGCCTTGGGTGAAAGTTTGCTGCCCTCCTCCCGCCCCCTTCAGACGAGCCAAGGAGTGGATCCGCATCCCGGTGGGGTTGGGCTTCATATGTTTGCCTGGCAAGAAACTCGCCCGAGCCCTGAAAGCAGTGCATGCGATGTCATGGTCCCAGGAGTGCTTCTAAACAGTTTGCCCGGGCAAGGTGTTTCTTTTTCTGAGTGTTAACTGGGATACAAATTAAACCCGGAGCTCGCGGAGGCACTGGAAGCCTGTTGTCCATGGTCTGTGCACACAAGAGGAATTGTCTGCCAGCTGATTTATTGTACTCTGAGCATAATTTTTTGAGTTTCTTTATGGTAATGACTATGATGTGGCAATGCCATCTGTCTTCCTCAGAGTGCCGCTGCTACCGCCTTAACGGTTTTTCCCTTTTCAAGCGTCTGCCGATTCCTCTCTCGTCAGGTTCGCGGATGCTGGAGCAGAGTGTCGGGGAGTGGCTGGAGTCCATCGGCCTGCAGCAATATGAGAGTAAGCTGCTTTTGAACGGCTTTGATGATGTCCGCTTCCTGGTAAGTTGCTGGGTGGGACCCGTGGGCTCTAACAAATGTGTTGGCCAAAGCTGTGCTTGTTAGCGATACCCCGCCTCAGCTGCAGGGCAGCTCTGGGTTCTGCAGCCCAGCAGCACGGTCTTGGGGGGGTGTAGAAGGTTAGGCAAAAGGAAGAAACGAGGGTTGTGTTGGGTCAGGGTCACTCATCTTCACATTTAATTCAGGTGTTACAGTTTTTTCACTATAATTTTGATAAAAAATGTTATTTACTCTGCTCCCTAAATCTTTACTATCCCATTTACTCCAGAAATGGGAACTGAAATTCACTAGTGCTTTGAAGAAATCACTGAGCAGTCTTTCTGGACTATGAAGGAGGTGGTAGACCTCTTATTGGAAGTATACTTACTCTAAGCATGCAGGCAGGATGTTAACGAGCTGTTCTTAATTGCATTGACACTGTTGGCTCTGAAACCTAATGATGACAAGACGGTAATGCTTAATGTTGAGGTTGTTTGTTTTTTCATAACCGGTGTCTAGAAACATAAAGGTGCATGGTGTAAAAATCTGAGAATTCGTATGGAACGATAAACTACAAAGACAGAAAATCTTGGGGCTGTGGGAGGGTTCTTCCTGCATGGCTTAAAGAAATGCTTTTTGAGTGTGGACTCCAAGATTTGCAAATAAAGACTTTCTAAAAATGGATGTAAACCTTTGGAGAAGTCATTTGGGTTAACGTAATATCCTGCCTTGGAAAGGGAGTGGGGGCATCTCTTGGTACTGTGGATGGTGCGGAGAGGTGATATCCAGGAGGATGTGTGCTTGGCGGCTGTGTTGAGCTGGGTGAAGGGGGTTCGGAAAACACAGCGGCCATCCGGCAGTGGTGAGGGTACGTGGGGGGCAGCTGGAGAAAGAAGGGAAGGTTGGATAGGGCATGGATGGAGGGGCAGGGAAGTGCCCGTCGGAGCAGTGTCAGTAGAGGTGCTTAAAGGCAGGATGTAATTATGCCTTTAAAACATGAGCTGACCCAGAGGACAAATGTCCCTGTGAATGTCGTGGGATCTCCAAACACCCCTACAAGTTGAATACTGCGGCAGTATCCAGCCATGCCTCCCAGCCTCCGTGGCAAGCAGCTTATCCCTTTGTCTGCCCTCAGCCTGGCAGGGCCAGCGCTCCCCTGGAGAGCTGGGTTTTACTGTGGTTTACGCACCTTCGGTAGAGGAACTGCCGGCGACAGGCGGTGGTCTTGCCATGCACCCTTCTGCCTCTACCGTATCCTGTTCCTACAGCTGTCTGTGGCACCTTCCCTCTTCCCTGGGGAGGATTTGGGGCAAGCCGCCCTCGCCGGGCTCCAGCAGCGTCTGCAGCCATGGAGGACCAGGGGCAGATCCCGCTGCCACTCCCTGGCCCTTGCCGGGGGGCTCTGGCCCCCCCAGTGTCCCACCCAGCTGGTCCCAGCCCCTTGGTGGACCCTCGGCCACTGGGACCGCTGTGTTTCAGGCAGGTGCATTGAGCTCCGTGCAAGGTTTCAGCATCCCCCGCATGCTGGGGTGGTCTGATTCAACTTCTGGGATGCTCTGGAGGTGGTACAATGGATTTAAATTAAATAATACCCCATAGATCCCTGCTTGGGATGCTCTGGAGGTGGTACAATGGATTTAAATTAAATAATACCCCATAGATCCCTGCTTGGGATGCTCTGGAGGTGGTACAATGGATTTAAATTAAATAATACCCCATAGATCCCTGCTTGGGATGCTCTGGAGGTGGTACAATGGATTTAAATTAAATAATACCCCATAGATCCCTGCTTGGGATCCTCTGCTGATGGATCTTTGACCTTTGTGGTATCAGCGGGCTGCTCTCACTCCAGCAGTTAGCAGATAAAAATGCCTTCACTCTGACTGGCCCTGCCTGACAAGCGTGATGATAGACCTCTCAGCACAGAAGTTTAATCCAAAGGAAATTAACTTTCCACTTGTCCCCAGAGAGGTAGGAGCTGGAGGTTCGGAAGCAGGAATTTTTATTGCCCGTGCTTATTTGCAGTAAGTAGCAACACTTACTTGCAAATGGTCTGATGCAGAATTTTGTCGCTTATAAAATGAAAGCAAAGGCTCCTTGTACGTGTCTCATGATGTGATTTTACGGTGTATGTGGTAGGAATTTCTGGATCATGGCTGGATGTTTTTTTTTCCCCATCCAATGCTGGGTAACCGCTCCCAGTGTAGGAAATAGGATTCTGCTGGTTTTGGGAGGTGGGACACTCGCCTCGCTGATTCCTCTCAATTTTAAAAGGTCAATTTAACAAACGTTTCCTGCAAACCCTGGCTGATTTCCATTTTGTTGCTCATCCCTTTTTGTAGGAAGTTGAGCCTGGCACCCATGCCAAGACTGGCTTTAGATCCTTTCATCCAACTCCTGGAAACTTCAAGCTAATACAGTCAGCCCAGTATGAAAGTTTAATTATTAAGAATCTTTTCCTGGGTGGTGTTACTTGCCTTCAGCTTCTGATGTGGGAGTAAAACCTTCAGATACAGTACAAATGAGGAACAAGCAGTTAATTTGTTTTTAGTAGTGATTTTGATGTTCTCAGATGAATTATTAAAGTCGTTGTAAACACTGAAGCTCGCTAGCGCAGCGAGTACCGAAAGGACCTGGGTGCTTGGCTCCTGGCGTGGCAGGCTGTCCGTCCCTTTTCTTTTTTACGTAACAATTTCTTTATTAACTGCCACTTTCAGTCGCTGGCGAAGAATATTTCAAACTAAGTGGCGTTATTTTCCTGGAGTTAAATGGTTTCTGTGAAAGGATTAGTCCCTATTAGGGCCTCATTACGTTAAATATTTCAAGGTCCAAAGAATGTTGGGTAACGGTTTGCAAATTGCCAGATGGGCTATGAGGCTAATTACATTTTGGGAGCAAAAAATTTAGAAGTTGGAGTCTTTTCATATGGAAACACTTGTTTTCTGGGTAAGATTTCGCATTGCGTTACTGCCTGCATATAGTGCTGCGGGGTTTTTTCAGTATGCCGGGGATGCTCCCTCTGCTGCTTGAGTCCCCAGGTGCCCGTTCGTGAGCAAACACGAAGCCTGTGCGTTGGGCAGGCGAGAAAAGCGTCGCAGGAGCAAACTGGGGGATGTGTGGTGATGGTACAGCTGTAAAACAGAGGCAGCGTCCTAGGAGAGCTCTTTAATACACTTAGGAAGAAAGCTCAGCCTGCAGTAGATAGTAACTTAAAGTAGGATTAAGAAAACGGTCTAACGAAGAGCGTCTCCTGTAACTGCGGTGGGGCCTGGGTGAAATCTGTGTGTGCTGGCACAGTGGCATTTGGTGCTGTTCTTCACTTAAGAAAAATAGGTGTTTAAAATGTAGTGCCTACCCAGTAGTACAGAGCTGGTAAGAGACAACAACTGGAGGGTGCAGAAGCCTGTCTGCTGCTTTTTAGTGCTCTTGTAGCCCTTCATTTAGCCAGTTCTGGTTTCAGAAATTCCTAATGTCCTGCGTATTTTCAGCTGGCTCTTGTGTTTATTTGCACCCTGTATTACAAAAGCCCTTGCCCCCCAGATAAGGGAAATGATTCACGAATGCACGGCATGGTAAAGTGATTTTGAGAAGTGCTCTGTAAATATATTGGGCTTCTTAATTAGATGTTAATCTAGGAACACAGAAACATGCATTGTTTCCAAGAATAATAATTCTGTTCTTTTCAGAAATCCAGAGATTCATTATTAGGTGACTAGCTGTGCTCTCCGGACGCGGACCGGCCATCTCGCTGGTGATGGCTCTCTGCAAGCTGCGTCTCCAGCAGCGCCGAGGAGAACCGGTGAGCGGGGAGGGGGCAATAATCCTGCTCCCTCTCTCGGGGTCCGCTCGTACGCTTTAACAGGCAGCGTTGGCAGCTGAAAGAGCCTTCGGAGACCTGCAGCTTTCACAAGTTTATGTTGAAGAGGCAAGGTTGGGAGATGTAAACCGTAATGGGAGCTGTGAACATTTTACAGGTTTTCCTATAAAAAAGGGAAGGGAGAAGTGTATTTTAGCAGATAGCTGGGGTGGGCTGTGAATGTCAAGCTGAGGCTTCTCTGCTCTTGGGAATTCCAGCCCTGCGTCTGGGACAAAGCTTTAGTAACTTAGGGCTGGAGGGCTGGTGCTCCAGCAGGACCCCTTGCCCGCAAGCTTGGGAGATCAGCACTTCAGTTGTCAGCAAACTAAAAATTTCTGCTGCGGTTCAGGTCTGCTTTGGTGAGAGAGTGATGGCTGCAGTCAGGACTGACCCTCCTCACGTGTGTGTGTGTGTCTCTGCCGGTGCTGGTTCTCTTTTGGGGGAATTCAGGACAAATAATGGAGTATTACTTGCAGTACCAGTTGGTTCTGAGTGGTGTCAGACAGGGCTTGTTGGGAATATTCTCACTTTTGGAACTTGCAGAGATTTTTGAAGGCCTGCGAATTGGTTATTGGGGAAGAACAAGTCGACACAACCATGGCAAGGAGAAGGGAATCACAAGTGTTAACGCATGAATGCGATGACCGTCATCCTGTGGGGACACAGCCCGTAGGTGTGTTAGGAGCTGGAGCTGGGATGGGACGCTGCAGACGGCCGGGTTTGCAGCGCTGGCCTCTCTGAGGTGTTGCTTTGTTCCGGCACTGAAAGCAGAGTTTCTTGATCAATGTTTCCATGACGTAAAATTCTTGTTAAATCTGCAGAAGAAAACAAAATGCTGATACGGCACACGAGGGCATCTCGGTGACGCTGACCGGTTTCACAGTCAAATGCAGAAACGTTTATGACTAGTTCAGAGTAAAGGATCTTGATCAAGTATTGACTTTGATCAGGGGTGGGTATTGCTAACGCAAGTCAGCAGGATTATTTAAACGTCAATTTGCTGTGACGTTAAAGCTTACTTGCCAACGTACGTGTTTCTGGGAAGGGACTGAAGTCTCCGTTTATTTCAGATCGTGTGTAATCCTTTGGTTTACACTTGAGGGAAGTTGAGGGAAGAAAGGGACTGTGAAAGATGGATTTAGGTAGCTTAGTTTTCTAAAAGACTGAGTTCTCTTTCCAAATACTAACATCTGCATATTAGGCCACATTTCTGTGTCTGGAGAAATTCTTACATTCCTTTTTAAGTTGCCTACAATAGCTTTGTTGTGGTGTTTATCTGCAATGCTGGGAAAGAGGCTTTCCCTGATTTTCTTGCTGTCACTCTCCAGCACGAACCCCGGGGTCCAAGGGAGCAGCTTCTTTCGCTCATCCTCTCCGTTGCCACCGAGTGACCTTCGCTGCCGGCATTGCTGGCTCGGGGCAATCGGACTATGACACTCAACTTCTGCTTTTAATGGGGGGCTTTAATTCGAAGAGCAGCCTGGTCAGGCAGCCGAGGATTAAAAAAAGCTAAAACGGAGATGGCGCTTCAAATTCTCCTTCTCTGCTTCGCAGCCTACTGGAATCCTTTCATTAGAGGGGAAAGGTTTATTTGTGCGATGGGTAAACATCACTGAATTGAAGCTGCTAGCTGAGTATTACTGGCATGGGCTGTGCTGTCCTTGACTTAGCAAAAATACAGCTTTGCAAGTAGAATAAAATCCTCAGCGGAATTGCATGCCAAATGTTAACAGTGCTAATGAACCGAGAATACCCCACCACCTAAAAGGAGCCAGCCCTGCTACCTCCCACGTGGAGGAATGCGTCCCCTGTGTGCACACAGGGTTTCAGGAGATCCGTTGCCTCATCCTTCACCAGAGGAGGAAAACAAAAGGTCAGATCACAAAACCATAGCGATGAGTGAGCAGTGTCATTCAGAAAAATGCACTGTAATTGTCCTTGACGGGCAGGGAGCTGGGGGAGCTGTAAGAGTAGGAAAAAATGTCACAAGAATATGGACTAAGAGGGGTTCTGCTGCTCCTAGAGCTTGGTCCCATCGTGTCTCCAGTGCGCCTGCAGCAAATCCTCCCTTCGGAAGGTCCACAGGAAACTGGTTTGGCACTGTGAGATGCCCGGTGCATCCCAGTGCCCTGCGGCAAACACAGGAATGACCTAGAGGGAAAGGCCAGGCTGGGCTCTGCTGCGTTTTGGGAAGGAAAGGACGTTGCCGGTGTAGTGAGGAGGAATTGCAGTAATTCATGGTGGAATTCCCCCACAGAAGTGGGGAAGGAAATGCCATTACCTGCACCCTCACCACAGCATTTTGTGATCCCACAGATCCCATAAATGTGTCTGAGATGCTTGCAAAAGCTTTTCCCTTCCCTTGGAGGGCTGAATGTTTGCTGCTACCCCAGACAGCTTTTCAGGCTGATATCTGAGAAGGGCAAACCTCACATGCTCTGGCAATCGTACCGTTATTCTGTAGTTGAACTTCTTATTCAGTCCAAAGATATTTTGATTCACAAATGAGCAGGTAAAACAGAACATAAACCATTTTTTATGGCTTTTTTTTTTTATTGTTCAAGCCTGGATTCCCATGGAGTGTGTGGAAAGCAGCTAATGCTGATTCAATGAGACAGCGTCAGAAACGGAACTCTGTTCTTCTTGTGTAGTGCCATGGGCTCCTCGGGGGTTTTTATTTTTTTTTAATAATTGGGGAGAAGTGGTAGAAACACGATGGCATTGGAAGAACAGGGTGTCTGCAAATAATTTAGAGTCCTGACATCAATTTGCTTAAAAGTAATTCAGTGGCACGTTAGATTAGCCTGCAGTGGTCTTCGTTACGAAAGAGCCTTCCTCTTCTCTCCTCTGTGTGTGTGTGCAAGCAAACGGTTGATAAAAATGTAAAGCTGAGGCTTTGGCTTGGTGTGCGAGCAGAGCTGAAGTGCAGCTCGGTGAGCGTCTGCCAGGCTGGGTCTGAGGACATCCCGGCACGGAGCTGGGTCTCCTTTGCCCTGCAAAACCCCATGTTCTGGGTGCTGGCTGACATCTGCACGATCTTCATTTTGACCCGATAGCTGTCCTGCTGGAGCACAGGGCATCTCCTGGTGTCCTCGGTGAATTGTAGCTCTGCTTTGCATGATCCACATCGTAACTACCCAGCTTGGCTCACAGACGCTGGTCCCCTGGGCAGCAGCCAGGCTTTTAGCATGCTCTGAGAATGTGCGTGGCCCTGAGCTTTTTTTTTTTTCTATTTTCATATAAAACTTGTCATTTTATAGCAGTCATCTGGGGAAAACTTAACTGACGTATTCCAGTAGTGTTTTGCACCCAGTAATGATCTATGAAGAACAGTGACCTATCAGAGATCCCACAGAGGAGGTTTTACTGCTTCTACACTCGGTGAAACGAAGAGAAAACTTGGCGTGATTGCGGCTGTTGGAGAGCACGTTAGCGTAGACCCCGGTAAGCCCCTGTGTGTAGGTTGTGCCTGGGCGCGTAGGCTTGGTTTCAAGCTGAAGCAAGCTCTGTTCATCCAGGCAGAAGCTCTTGAGTTGGTTCTGGACTTGGTCTTCCCAAAGCCTGGGCTGCAAAACTCTGCCCTGCAGAGGCATTCGGTGACCGAGCTTGTAAATAGGTGTGGGTGGAGGTAAATACTGCTAATACCCAGGGTGCTGGCAATCTACCCTTTGATTGCTGATCAGATTTGGGGATCGCTTTGGCCGGGTTCACACCGGCTGGCAGATTTATTACTGAAATGGCTTTCGTTTATGTTTGTGATGTTGGCAGGGAGTACATCAGCCACGTTACGTGGTATTGTCTGCTGCTTATCATTGCTGCCAGCCTACTGGAAATGCATTTCTTCCTTCATCCCCAGACTGATTGTGATGCCCTGGGTGAACACTCTGTAAGACTGGAATTGGACCCTTGCGTAAGGGTTTCTGCCAAGCGTCTGAGTGGGAATTGAGTCGTACAATGAAATGAATTTTTTTTGACGGCTCTCCAGTGGGTTTCAGATGCTACTTGGGTGGTTCACAAGGGCTGTGCTTTGTCCATGGTGGTATGGTTTTTTGGGGTTTCTCTGGAAGGAAATGGTGAGAGCGGAGACGTGCAATGATCCAGGGTTTGAGAGAGCATTTCGGATGCTCAGCTGCAGCTCTGACCGGGGAAACGCGGCAGAGCTGCACTGGAGCTCCCCAGATGATGGAAATGGACTTCAGAGAGCAACGGGTTCAGAGTGGATTTTGAGGAGCAAAGTGGGTGGACCAGAACTGGCAATTTAGGGGATACTTACATTTGATTCATTAGTAGCTCCAGGCCCAATAAACATTTAAAAAGCCATTAAAGTAGCAGTTAATTTTTTTTCTCTCAATAAAATTGCCTGAACTTGACAACCATGACCGATTCCCTCCGTTGCCATTGTCACGCTGCCAGTCTGCATGGGGAAGAAAATTAAACAAAAATGAAGTGGCTGTGTGCTAATCTAGGATTTATTGTAGGTTTTTATGTATGAGCCCTTTCCACAATCAATGCTCTGGGAAGAGCTAGGCTTTGTTGTCATGCCCTTAGCTAAACAAATACTTCTTTTCCCCTAGTTGCCACTGAACTGTCTCAAACTGCAGATACTGTTAAGGGAGGGCACGAAGCCCCGTGGGTCACGAGGCCAACTACAAATACATATTGGTGTGACCGAGGGCTGGTCCCCTGGCTCTGAAATTGGGGTGTACAGGTCCCAGTTTTGGGGTCATCAGCCTGCTCTGAGATAAATAAGCTACCGGCGCAGGTTTGTCGGAGGGGCTGAGCAGCCGGGGATGGCTGATGGAGCTGTAGGTATTCAGCATTGCCTGTAATCAAGGCTTTATTTTGGGAGTTTTTAGCTTTTTTTTCTGTCTGTAAAAGGGGGTGATGCTCTGTGCTATCACCAGGGGTCTCGGGTAAAAAGCCCCCAAGTGCAAATCATGCAGATACGCAGACAGAACGCAAGCTTGTTTCTAGGACAGGCTTATAAATTAGTCCATTAACGAGGCATTAGCTGCTCTTGCCCTGTTGAACAAGATATATTAGCGGGGCTCTTCACTCCAAGTGCGGATCCGTACAGCCCCTGATGCAGTGCGGGGGCCGAGGCTGGCCAGGCTCTGCGGTGGGAGCGGGGCTCGGCTGGTGGCTCCCTGCACCCTGCTCCGATGGGTTCGAACACACAGCTCAGAGGGGCTGGATGAGGCCAAATGTGCAACCTCCAAACCCCGCAGGGAAAAGAAGGCGCTTCGTCATTAACCACTAATAGATTTGGGGATGGGGAGCTCGTTGCCGGCTGCAGTGGTTTTGTCAGCTCCCAGCAATACCTTTGCTATAGCTCATCTTTCTGAATTTCGCTGCCTTCCCTTATCCTCGGGATGCTGCCCAAGGCTGCGGGGCCATGAAGCCCGGCAGCTTTTTACAAGTCCAGCAGCGGGGCTTGCCAAATCCCCTTGCTGAGTATGTAATTGAGCCGCTATATTCCGGGCTGCAAACCCTGTACCGCCTGCTTGCGTTAAGTTCCTGAAAGCTGCAGCTGGCCGGTACCAAGATGACCAAAGTAAAGGTTCCTTATCCTTTTTTTCATCTGAAAAGGAGAAATCTAAGTGGTGTTGAGGCTAAGGAAGGTGCAGCCTATGTTTTCAGCACTTGCTGCGTAATATCCCTGTTTAGGCTGGGTCTGTGGTGAGCTGGATGCGTCTCCATCTGCCACATCCAGGCTTTTGGTTGCCAAAAGTAAAGCAATAGCAGTGGCAGCAAAATCCTTGACAAGATGCAAATTGTCATGAATGTACTGAGGGGTGAAAAAAAAAAGAGCTTTGTATGCATTAATCTAAGAAAAAATGGATGCTTTGGCTCGTCCAGCTGAAGGCACTCTGCTATAGATGTTTGCAGAAGCCTTTGTAGTCTGGAAAAAGCTGTGTTTGGGTTTTGCATCTGTTGCTTTTAATAGCAAACACATTCTGGTCCCCATCTTCCCTGCAGCCCGTCGCCTGTCTTTAATACAGGGTTTAACAGAGGCAGCACTTGCGTTAGCGTGAGCTTAGCGAGGCAGTCGGGATTCATTAAACTGCATTGCTGGCTGGGTAAGACTGCGCGTCCTATACGAAACTTTCTATGCCTCGGGCCCTTCCTTAGCTGGAAAGAGAGGATGGACTGAAGCCAGGCTCTGTGCAAGAAGCAGCATCTGAAAATTGGGTAGTTAAGTGCCTGCAGAGTGCCCTGCTGGAGGAGGATTGCTGGCAGATTTCAGCAGCTCTGATTTTGGCACGCTCGCCATTGGGGTCACCTCACTAGCAGGAGGGGATGCTACCTTCCTACAATGTAACCTCTGACTGTGCCTTTTTTTTTTTTTTCCCCCCCTTTAATGAGAAACCTGGAGCCTTGCAGGCTGTTTAATTACAGTGCAAGATGTGAAGCATGACTAAAGCAGACCCTTTCTCTAAAAGCTTGTGTTTCTGCAGGCGGGTCGGCTGCACCAGCATCCTTCGGGGCTCCCTGGGGCAGCCCGGACGAGGACGCGGGTCACCGGCAGATCTGTGCCCTCCTTCGGGGCAATGCGGAGGGCGGAGACGGGGTTCGGAGGTGCCCCTCGTGGCTGTGTGTATCTGTGCCTTTCCACGGAGGGAGCTCTGTTCAGCTCTGACGAAGCTAAAGGCCAGGTTGGGGGATGAAAGCCCCTCCGGACTGTCTGGCAGCCAGTCTCTGCCAGCTGGGACGTGGGGAGTGGGATTCACCTTGCCCAATTTCAGATGTCTGCGGCTGGGCTGATAGCTCAGGCTCTGTGGATTGCCAGTGGGAGTGGAGGAGGACTCGTGGGTGATGCAGTTCACCCCTTGCAGATGCACTTGCACTGGAGAAATGCTCCCTTCCTTGTCAAGCCCTGGAACAGGCTGCCCAGGGAAGCGGTGGAGTCCCCATCCCTGGAGGTATTTAAAAGCCGGGCAGACGAGGCGCTTAGGGACATGGTTTAGTGGTGGACAGGGACGGTTGGACTCGATGATCTTAAAGGTCTTTTCCAACCAAACGATTCTGTGATTGGGCTAAAGCGCGTGTGCACAGCTGAAGCTCAGGGAGGAAATTGTGCTCCGGTGTCTGTTGCAAAAAAAAAAAAAATTTCAGCCTCTGCTTCCTGGTGGATTTTTTTTTTTAGGGATCATCCCAGCTCTTCTGGGAATAAAACATTGCCAAAGACTTTTCTGCCAAGGCTATTAACGTGTGCGCATGGTGCTGTACTAAAATCTGGATTAATTAATAATAATAATGCAAGGATGTGTGTTCTAGGAACAAACCCTGAACAAGCCACCTGCGGTGCAGGAAATGCTGAGAGCTAGTTCCTGATGGAAGCGAGGAGAAAACAGGGAGGTGTTGGGATGAACGGGGCTTTGGATGAGCCCCGCTCCCCCGGCGTGGATGAAGGCGAGAGCTCTGGCTGGGTGCAGCCGAGCTGCGCTCGCTCCGCTCAGCCCCGCAGCCGGGAGAAATGCATGAGGTAAAAAAGCGCTTGTCACAACGAATAAAGTCTGCAGTAGGTCTTTGGAAAGTCTTTTTGATTCTAATTGGTATTTCTGAGGCTGCTGCTGGAGGATCGTAGAGGACCGGGCTAACAGCGGAGCGAGTCCCTGGGGGCTTTCCTCTCCCCGGCCTCGGGCGTTTGCTGAGTCCTCAGAGGACCCGGAGAGGGGCTGAGCACGAGCCTGGGGTCCGGCTGCCAGGACTGCTCCGCAGCCTTCAGCGGGGCACTTGGGAGGTGGCATCTTCTGACCTGTGGCAGCCCCAAAGGGGACCTTTTTTTTTTTTTTTTAAAAAAAAAAAAAAAAATAAAAACAAGCAAACAAAACCTGTATTGGGATATTGTTTAAAAATCAAAACCAAACTCCCCCAAAAAACCCTCACAAAGCCTCACAGCAGTTTTTCTGAAATTTTGCAGCCCTGCGTCAAGGCAATCTCCCTTCGAGCAGCCCTTTGTAACGAAGAGGCTTTGTTTCATCGCGGTGACGAATGCCCTGTTCCCTTTCCCTCCGTGAGCTGCTGGGTGTGGACGTGTCTGCGGCCATCCCCTCCTCGGTACAGCAGAGAAGTGGCTCTTGCCTGGTTCAGGGACAGACCTAAGGCCCTTCAGCAGCCCGGTGCCCGGCGGGAGCCAGTGGTGCGGAGGTCAGGAAGGATGGGGCTGGCGGTGAGAAGCAAGCGAGACGTGCTGGGAGAGGCAGGGAAGGCCGAAAGCCGGGGCAGACATCCGTGGCTGGGAACCCTCCTTGCTTATGGGGGTTTTCGTGCCCAGTCCTTAGCTGCTGGCTCAGCAGAGAGGTGGTTTTGCAGGTGCAGGAGCCCGAGCAGAGAGCAGGGCACCAACAAACCTGCGGCAATTGCTGCGCCGGAGGAGCGTGGCTCGGAGGCAGGTGGCAGCGGTGGCCCAGGCGGAGCATCTCTGCCCCTTGGCTTTTGTCTGAAGAGCGTCTTAAATGCAAACAGGTTTAAAGTCTGGTTTAAACAGCTCATCTGCTTGGTTGGCAAAGGTTAAAAGATCTTCAGTGCGTTCGCAATTAATTATCTATTTTGGTGTCGGATTATTTTTTTTTTTTTTCCGTAGGAGGTGAAATCTGGATGGGTTTAAAGGACGTTTCTCTAAGCGGAGGCTCATGCACAATAGACTGTAATGATTTATTCGGAGCTGCTATGCTTTGTCTATCCTTGTTAAGTACCCTGAGAACACAGACTGGCACTGAGGGAATTTAATGTGACACATAAAAACAAGGAGTGTTGGAGAAAGCTGTAGGCTTTACAGTATTTAACTAGCTTGTATCCTTGCTACCTAGCAAGCAATTTTCCTTGAATTTGAGATGCCGAAAGTGGGAGAACACCTATTGCCTTGCCTTGGGCCTGGCTGTGTCAGCGTAAAACAGGCGTCCTGGGAGAGCGTGAGCTGCCAGCCCCGTGCTGCTAGTCTGGGAGCGTGGCTGTGCTGGCCAGGCATTGCTGTGCTAAAGTGGATTAGCACCAAAAAGGCTCAACGTTGGAAAATAAGCATGAGTAAAAATGTAAATAGGATCAGCGAGCTTGTTTAATTTTTTTATACGTGAAAAATTACACATCACCGTTGTCGCAGCTCGTTTGGCTGTGAACCGTTCTTGCTGTCCTGGTTGGTGCGGGAAGGGTTTGCTGTGAGCCGTGCCCTTGCTAGCATCCTCCTCGAGCCCCCGCGCCTGCTGCACCTCTGGCACCCAGCTCTTCACAGAGGAATTGAGCGGCAGAGCACCAAGATGGGCAGGTTGGGGGAGCGGAGCAGGCTGAGGGTGTCGGGAACCGCAGGTTTCGGGTACCCGAGGTGTGCCGTTAACCTGCTGCAGGGACTTCGCTGGGTCAGTCCCGTCCTGTGCTTCCCTTTGCCTCCCCCAGACAGGGCAGTAATGCTTTGCTCTCCAGGCTTACAGGAGAAATCCCATCACTTGCTTTAGCCCTCTTCTATCCATTTAAAAAAGCCCATTAAAAGCCATCTCCCTCTAGGAGATGAATTCCTCGCACATATGCTGCCTCCCAAGGACATCCTGGCAACCCCTGTAGCAGAGCTGTAGCGTGCAACAACGCTTGTGCCAGGTAAGGAGCATGTCAGGGGAGTTAAGCTGCCTTTAATCCTTTCCCTCTTCCCCTGAGCTCAGCACACAGTCTCCTGCTGTTAGAGGAATGTGCATTAAAAGTGGCTCTTTGGCTTAAAATTTGTGAGCAAGAAAGGGGAGGGATGTTTTCATTTTTTTGTTTGGTGGGATGCTGCTGCTAACAAGCCAGGGCGATCGCTGCCTCTGACAGCGGCAGCCTCTCCTCTCCACTTTACTCTCGTAGGGGATTTGCTCTCGATGCAACGGAGCCTGCTGCTGCTCTTGCACCAAATGGGGCACCCTTGGAGCCTTCAACCAACAAAAAGCCTTTTTTTTTTTTTTTAATTTATTTATTGTGTGCGATGGAGGGACGCACAGAACAGCTTATCTGACATAGTTACATCCTTGCACAGAGCTCTGTGTCTGACGTTACCGCTCAGGTGAGACCCAGGGGTTTCCCATGGCCTTGCTCGCAGGGTGTGGGGTGCAAGGCAGGTATCGGTGTGGCCCCGCGCCCCTGCAGAGCTGCTGCCCACCCACGGTGCCGTCTCGAGCAGTGGCAGCAGCTCTTTCCAGCTGGCAGCAGGCAGTGGCACTGCAGCCCGGCGCTGCAGCCTGCTGGTACAAACTGACCTTTTGGAAAACAGGGAGGGAACCACCCTAATGGTCTTTAGTCCCAGCTTAAACAACTCTTAGACAAATGCTTTTGTACTGCGGCTGTCTGCTCCAGATCTGTGGTCTCGGTTCCCCCACGGCCTGCCAGGAACTGAGGGTGTCAGGCATCCCTGCCTGCCAAGGGAGGATGGAGGCAGCAGAGCCTCCGCCTCGGCGCTCCGGGTGCTGACAGTCACGGAGTGTCTGCAGGGCCCTGCTTCCCCGCCACCCGCTGCTTTAATTTGCTACCGTCATTTGCTAAATAATTGTTTCTCTGCAGTCTGGTCTCTGAGGGCAGCTCTCCCAGCGACGTTGCTTCGGGCATCTCTTATCTGTAGCGTTAATTCTCTGTTTCTCTGAACGCTTATCTCTGCGGCCGAGGGGAAGAGCAGCTCTCGGGGGCGGCAAGCAGCGTGGCATCCTACCCAGCGGTTATCGCACCAGGCCATGGAAGTGGTGGGAGCGATGCTGCCCGGGCTTGGTGCTGTCGTAGATGAGGCACAAACCAAGTGAGTCAGGAGCAAAGTTGCCGGGAGCGAGCCGGCCGGCGTTTGGCCGCAGGACTGGCATCTGGCTCTGTGAAATGCACCCGGTGATGCTCATAAAGCCATCACCAAAGGCGAGCTCTCCCCGCGGGCTGCCCTGGCTGCAAACGGGGCCCGTGTGCTTGTCCAGGAGCACCTGAGAGTGGAAGGGGCAGTGGGAAGGGCTGTTCCTCCTCCTCTGCCCTTGCAGGAGGCAGCATCGCCCCGCGGGGGCACGCTCGGGTGGGTCGGCTGCTCGGAGAGCGGCTCATTGCTTTCACGTTTGGCTGTTGTATTTAAAGCAGGTAGTACTTAGCAAAACATACGTGCTGAAATACTACAGAAAGCGCGGGGTGGGAAGGAACACAAAACATTTGCTGCCCTTTAAAGAGGATACTTGGTGATCTTCCCCTTGCCTTTCCCTCCTGAAGCCCTGGCCGTTCGGCCCGCTGTTCCCGCAGCCTGCGTGCCCCTGCAGCAGCGTATTGCCCGGCAGCCAGTTTTAATTAGGTTTCTCTTATAAAACCAAAATGTGGAACAGCGAAGCGCTGGCAGCTCAGACCTTCAGCTGTGACTCTCCTGGGAGCAGAGGGAGGCAGGTCCGGGGAGGGGGGGTCCAGGCTCGAGCCGAAGCCCTCGGTCAAACGGCAGCGTGGCTCTTCCAGCCATGGGGAGACGTGCCCGGGCTTCCCGCTGAGCTCTGCCCAGGTACGAGGGGCAGGGAAGCAGGTCGTGATGGAGGCTCTTATGAGGGGGGTAAAGTCAGCGCGCTCTGCGTGCGTCCGCTCTTGCTCTGCGGGGGAAAGGGGGGCAGAAAATGGGCTTTAACAGAGCGGCATGCGGTGACCAGAGCATCTCTGCCGGAGCCGGGTGGGCTGCCTCCCTGCCTGGGGGACGGAGGATAAATCTGACCTTCACCAGGTTGCCTGCTCTCATGGAAAGAAATTCAGATTTCTCTGTGGCTGTGGAGGGAGGCTGAGCAGAGCTGAGTGCCCCTTCTCGGGCACCATGCGTGGAGCGGGGCTGGGGTTTACCTGGATGTTGTTACGCCGCGATTAAAGCGTCTGTGCATCAAACAGAAGGTTGCTGTAAGCGATGGGCTGAAATCGAATGGCTGGAGGAGGATGCCGCAGGGCAGGCTGCGGGAGGGAGGGGATGGCAGTGCTCTGCCCCACCGACGCTGTGCGTGCCGCAGCCCCTCTCATGTCAGCCCTCTCGGTGCCTGAGGTCGGTACGTGGGGCAGAGCTGCCATCCTTGGGAGCCTTCGTCCTCCTCCTCCTCCTGTGGGGACGTGCTGGGAGGTGAGGTCAGGAGGCGCTGTAACGCGCATGATCTCCGCTCCCGTACTTGATGTGGCTTCTGTTGCCCGCTGCTCCCATGTCGCTCCTTCCTGTCCCTGCAGGGCTGTAATGTCATGGAAGACCAGGACCTTCGGGACATCGGGATCGGTGACCCGCAGCACCGTCGGAAGCTCCTCCAGGCTGCTCGCTCCCTCCCGAAGGTCAGCACTGACAGCCCTCCCGGGAAACAGGGATGGGGCATTGCCCAGCACGGCTGTGAAAGCAGAGGGAACAAAAGCCGGTCCCTGTGACTCCATCCACGTCCCTCTGACCCACGGAGGGGTCGCAGGGGCTGTGGGAAGGGTTTTGGGAATAGCAGGGAGGAGGAGGAGTATATTGGTCTGCTAAGCTGTGTGGATGGGATGACTCCGTGCTGGGGAGAGGGTGGCTGTCCCTCCTGCCAGTCTTGATCCCAAGTGCATTCCCTGTTTATACAGTGATGTTTTTACTTTAAAGCTGCTAGTGGAGATGAAGATGGTCTTTAAACTGACTTTAATTGACGCTGTATGCCTTGGGATCCCAGCCCCCTGGGGCTTTTAACCCCTTTCTTGTGCTTTTTACAGTTGAAACCCCTGGGCTGTGATGGGAACAGCCAGCCTTCGGTTCCCGCATGGCTCGACTCTTTGGGGCTGCAGGATTACATTCAGTCCTTCCTCTCGAGTGGCTACAGCTCTATTGACACTGTGAAAAACCTCTGGGAGCTTGAAATCGTCAATGTGAGTATTGCCTTTCTCTTGCCACGGCAGTGAGGTCCTGCCCACGTTCCCTCGGGGCTGTGACTTGCAGGGAGTTGTGTTAAATGGGAACAGCGCTGCTCGAAGAGGGGAGGCTTTGCTTTGTGCCGAGGGCAGGAAAGCCTACAGTGACCGTGGTCTCTCCCTGCAGGTGTTGAAAGTGAATCTGCTCGGCCATCGGAAGAGGATCATCGCCTCCCTGGCAGACAGACCGTACGAGGAGCCACCGGCAAAGCCGCCGCGGTTCTCGCAGCTGAGAGTGAGTCGCTGTTTGTGTTCCCTGCCTGGCTGATGCCTCCGTGCAGAGCGCGCTCAGCAGCGGCCGGGGTGCTTTCTTCTGCCTTGGCTCTCCTTCACTTTCCTCCCTTTCTTTCAAAGAACTAAACCTGGGTCTGTCAGGAATAATTGTCCCCCTTCTGATTAGCAGCTATCACCTCTGGGGGACTCGGAGATCTGTAGAGGATGTTTACTGAGAGCTCAGGTCCTGGAGGGGTATCGGGCTCAGAGAGGGAGGCGCGTTCAGCTTTACTCTGCTGCTTTCGTGCGCAGGAAATTCTGCCTAGCAAAATCAATGAAAAAGGAAAAAAAAAACCCTACAACGTCAATATTTAAGTTAAAACTCCTTTGAAGGTAAGTATTGGGAGTAATAAGCATTGAGAGTCATCTTTGAAAATTGCATTGCTTTTTAGAAGGAGGAAAGGGTAGAACCTAAATGGCTTGTTTCTTATTAAAACAAATCGATTTGACCTGGAAGCTTGGGTTACTTCTGGTTCTCAGATACTTGGTGGTTTGGGAAGAAAGTTCTTGAAGCGTTGAGGCAACCGCATCTAGCTGCGCGGAGGAGGGTGTTTTGTGTTAAACAGTTCCCATGGATGCACCTTGGCTGCCGCTGGAGATGATGCAGAGCCCAGTACTCCCACTCTGAGCGTGGTCAAGCAGAATTTGGGAAATGTAACAGCCAGGCTGGCTCTGACTTGGCTGGAGCACTTGGGCAGAGTAAAAACAAATTACAAATTTGACGTTGTGCTGTACGAATTCTGCTGTGGCTGGGCCCCACAACAGCAAACGTCGCCGTTTGTTTGGACAGACACGCTCTAGCTGAAGCGGTGGACGAGTTTACCAAATCTTAGCTTTCTCCTTTGCGGGTCAAACTCCATCCTCCCTGTGCAAAACAAAGCTGAAGCGTGTGAACATATCGCTGCTGGGAGAAATCTTAACATGGCCAGTTAACTCCGGTGACCCAAGCAGCAAATACTCGCACAGGCACGACCCTGCTAGTGAGATGGGGCGGGGGGGGGAGATAATATTCAGCCCTTGCAGGTCAAATTCTGGATGCCTGCCCCATGGGAAACGTCAGGCAGCTCCTTCGGATCAGGTGCCTCCATGCAAGGTGGGTGCCTGCACTGAACGGGTAGCAGGGCGCTACTCCCACCTCTCTGCCCTGCACCGAAGGGGAATACTGAGCTGACTGTCTTCCCCTTGTTCCCTGGCCAGATGTAAGGCAGCCTTCCCGCAGGCGGGAGTGTGACATGGCTCAGCTGGTGCGATGGGATGCAGCTGGGACCTGGTGTTTTGATTGCGCCGGTTGGGAGCCTGAGCTCTGTCTCCCTGGGCCGGCTGGGCTTCTCTAGAGCTCTTGCTCTCGCTGCCAAATAGCACTCGACGTGATTTGTGGATGTTGGGGGTTTTTTTTTGCTGCGGGAGTGGCAGCCTTGGGATGTCAGGCCCTTCGTTATCGGGGTTGGCTGGGAGGGGAGCCGTCGCGTTCGCCGTTCTTCCTGAAAACTGACATTTGAGAGCTGAGTTTGGCAAAACCCGTTGAGCTTGCAGCTAACCTGTGAGCTCGGGAGCAGGGCGGCGTGCCACGGAGGGCGAGCGTGTCGTGCTGCTTCCTCCCAGTGTTTGCAAATCAGCTTCCTGGAGCAGGAACTGGGAGTGATTAGAGTTTCCCCATCCCAGACATCTGGTCCTTGCCCTGCTGCAGAGCTCTTCCCTCTTGCCTTGGATTCCCAAGGCTTTTCAACCAAAACAGTCTCAGCTGAAGCGAGTTGGGCTGCTGTGCCCTGTTTGCTTACACTGGATTTTTTTACAAACTGGGGTTCAGGTGTAAAAAAAGAGAGCGTTCACGCTGGTACCGCACCGGGAACGTGTGCCTGGGAGCCGTGAGGATGCTGTGTACAAACCCCGCACCTTCGGCCACTGCTCAACCACCCCCTTTTCAGACAACAAAAGCCCGGACGGGCAGCACTCAGCTGAGGCTCTGCAATTCTCTGAAACATCCTCTTGAGACTGATGAGACTGAAGCAGGGTGGTTGTGGGGGGGAGAGAGGAGTCCTTTGGTGCAGCATCAACTGATTGATATGCTGGACGGGGAGGCTGTGGAAGAGAAAGGGCCGTTTGCGGCATTTCCTGGTGCTACAGCTGGTGCGATCCAGCGCCTGGCTCCGGCGTGGGGAGCGGAAGGACGTCAATGGCAAATTAAGCAAGACTGTTGAATAGGACTAATGCGTGTTGCAGCTGTGAGCTTCCCGCATTGTCTGCCGGGCCGGTTGGCACGTACAGGCAGCGAATCTTGCCTGCAGTAAGAGCCAGGCTGTCAGGCATCTGGGCTGATCCCTCGCTGGGCTCCCAGGGCCCCTCTCCTGGGGTTGCTGATCATCAGCGGCTTTGAGTGCTTTGCTTAGTGCTTTAGCGGAGCCCGTTCCTCTATAAACACCCTGCCCGCAGCTCAGCGCGTCTCCTGCCCTCCTGGGATGAGCTCACGGGAGGCGGAGGCATGCTCAGCAGAACGGGCTGCGTACCCTTCTGGAGCAAATCAGGGGTATGATGGAGAAAATAAGCGGCGTGATCGATGAGACTGAGGCTGCTGCAGAGCAGGAGCTGACCCCGTTAACTCTGTTCCTTGCACCCTTTGTGTTGGGCGCTGTAAAGGGGAGCAGGGGTGGGCACGGCTGTGGCACAGGCTGACCGGGATGGTTCTTGGTGTCTGCCTCTTCCAGTGCCAGGATTTGATGTCCCAGACATCGTCGCCCCTGAGCCAGAACGACTCCTGCACGGGCAGATCTGCTGATCTCCTGCTGCCCTCCGGGGACACTGGGAAGAGGCAACACGACCGTGGCACCGAGGTTGCTCCCTACTCCAGAGCTGAGCGCTACAAAGCACAGGTCAGTGGGTGCTTTTGTGCGTCCTGGGGGCTCCTCTGCTCAGTTCAGTGCAGACTGCCCCAGCGAGGAGTTAGAGCGATGCATGGAGAGCCAGAGAGCTGGTCAGGCATGGCTTCCCTCAAGCATTAGAGCCAGCAGCTCGTTTATGCCTCAGTCTTACCTTGAAAACGGTGACTTACGCTTCCATCAGCACTGGCACCTTCACCTGCAGCGTGCTGCCTCCTCCCAGCCCTTGTGGGGTTTGGCCATCGCCAACCTCAATTGCGTTAACCCAAAGAGCTCTCCTGGGATCTGTGTTTCAACCCAGGTTGGACCCGTTTGTGGCTTCACATCCATGTTTCTTCCCTTCCAGGAGGACCGTCGGGAGTCAAAGCTGACCCTGCGCCCCCCCAGCTTGGCTGCCCCGTATGCCCCAGTCCAAAACTGGCAGCACCAGCCGGAGAAGCTCATCTTCGAGTCCTGCGGGTACGAGGCCAACGTAAGTGGCTTTTGGCTTGTGGGGGCGGTGAGGATGAGGAGGCTCTGGGGTCAGGTTGTTGCATGTGGGGTTGTCACACTTCCTCCCCCTCCCTGGGTGACCTGTCCCTCCCCAACCACGGCTGCTGGCCACTCACGGGGCCGTGGCCCTGCCTTGGGGTTGGCAGGGTTTCCTGCCTGAAGCCTTCAGGATGTCTGGGAGCACGTTAACATCTCCCCCTCTTCCAAAACAGTACTTGGGCTCCATGTTGATCAAAGACCTCCGGGGGACGGAGTCTACGCAGGACGCCTGTGCCAAGATGAGGGTACGGAGGCCGCGGGGACGGGGGGGATTGACTCACACCCAGTGGTGGATGATGTGGAGAGGGGAATGGGGGGATCTCAGTGGCTCCCCAAACCCTGCAGGCTGCCCCTGTGCAGAGCAGGGACCCAGACCACCTCAGAGGCCGTGCCGCTGTCGCTGGTGAACTGCCCCTCCCCAGCACTTTTCCCCATAGGTGGAAGGTCTGTGCAATGGGGGAAAGGGTGTTTTCACTGGGGAAGGGGTGCTGGGTTCGCTTCAGGTCCCCGTCCCTTCCCCTCCGCTTCCACCAGGAGCAGGCTTTCCTCCTCCTGGTCCGAGACCCCCAAAGCCTGCGTTTGTGGGGCAGTGGCCTGGGGGTCTCTGGGGTGGGCTGGGGCGGTGGTGAAGAAGGGAGCGTTTATTCACAGCTGGTCACTTGAATGTTCTTGTTTCTGAAGAAATCCACAGAGCATATGAAGAAGATCCCGACCATAATACTGTCCATCACGTACAAGGGGGTGAAGTTCATCGATGCCTCTAACAAGGTGAGCTTCAGGTGCCTCGAAGTTGGTGTCTGGAGGGACAAGACCTGCAGTCCCACCTGCGTGGGGGGCTGCAGGTCCTATCTAGTGGCTCCAGAAGCCACGGCTGGTCCTGAGGAGCTGCTGGGGCTATGGGAGGGCACCAAGGTGATGACGGTTACCTGAATGCCGAAGGCTTGGCAGACTGGCTGCTTGTGGACCATGTTGCTGTTTATTCCTACCATGGGAGGGACCTAGGACTGGTCTGGCTGGGAGACCCCCCTCCCTGCCAGTGCCTCTTTTGTTCCCCGCCCCCAGTACAAGCTTGCCACGACCACCGTTTGCTGGGTGTATTTGCCATCCCCAGAAGGGTGATGGGTGCTTGTGGTTGACTCCGACAGAATGTCATTGCTGAGCACGAGATCCGGAACATCTCCTGCGCTGCTCAGGACCCCGAGGATCTCTGCACGTTCGCCTACATCACCAAGGACCTGCAGACCAGCCACCACTACTGCCACGTCTTCAGCACCGTGGATGTGGTGAGTGGGTTATCGCATCTCGTCTCCCGGCACGCTGCACTCCTTTGCAGTCCACTTGTTTCATCACTCAGCTTTACTGGCAAGCCATAGACCAGGATCTGGTCCGTTCTAGGGCTCTTTTACCTGTTTTTACTCTAAAATATTCCTTTCAGAGTCCTGGCTCAAAATGCTTTTACTTTGGACTTTTACTTTTTGCTTTTACTCTGTTGACAAAGAGAATATTTGTCTGGCTTCATTACTGCAGTCTCCAGTGCTGAATAAAGGAGGGCAGGAGTTTTTCCCTCCTGGGGAATACGCCATGAACAAAACCCTAATACACTCTCAATTATGTTGAGCGTAATAGGCTGATTTAACGGCCTTTTAATTCACCGAGACTGTGGAAGCATAACTTGCTTTTATTCTTGGGCAGAATCAGCTGTACAAGACATTTGGGCTTTTTCTCTTTACAATGCAAAACGCTGCTAAACTGCGGTGCTTGCGGGGCTGTAGCAGGCTCGCAGGTGGTCCCACCGGCCGGGGCTGTGCGAGCGCGGAGGCGATTTGGTGCCGGCTGCCCCGTGGGTGCGGAGCGGTTTGCCAGGGATCCGGCAGGATGCGACCGGCTAACAGAAAGGCAATGGGCTCTGCCGAGGTCTGCATCTCCAGAGCGAGCTGCTGAGCGCACGGACTCTGCGCAGGGCGAGGTAGCTCGTTTGAACCTAACGGCTTTGTGTTTTCTGTGGTCTCTCCGAAGAACCTGACGTACGAGATCATCCTCACGTTGGGGCAGGCGTTCGAGGTCGCCTACCAGCTGGCCCTCCAAGCCCAGAGAGCGAAGCCTCTGGGTGCTGCAGCAGGAGAAATGATTGAAACAAAATCTTCCAAACCGGTGCCTAAACCGCGAGCCGGCATGAGGAAATCCGCAGTACGTATGTGCGGGCCGGCAGGCTGCCGGGTGCGATCTGCATGGTCTGAGCTGGGATTTCTCTTGGGCACCACACGCTTAAACCTCCCGCTTCGTGGTGGGGGGAACCCAGATGCGGACACGGTGCTGCTGATGTTGCAGTGTCCGTGGCTCTGCTGGCAGTCCTGCGGCGGTGTTAGGGCTTCCCCTGGTAGGATGAGGGCAAGCAGAGGTGGGAATAGCCCGGGTGGGATGGGGGTTCGGTGCCCTGCTGGGTCCGGCACAGCTTCCGTGCTATAAGATCAGCAGTAAGATCAGTAGGTAACCTGTGGTTTGCAGCACGGGAGTGCCCCTGTAGCCAAAACCAGCCGAGACTGGAGCTGCTGAGGAGCAGGGACTGCTGCATAAGCCATTGCCTTCCTTTAATGTCTCCTTTTGTCTGTGTTCTGCTTGCTCCCCCCGCTCAGGTGCCGCTCCCTCCCGACACTCGCTGTTGTTACTGTCACACCTGTACAACACACCGCCCCTCCTACCTGCCGCTGCAGTCTGTTAGTCCCGGAGCTAAGGTCTTTACCCTTCTTCCTGCCATCTTCCATTACGAACCGACCCGGGCTGCCCCAGCTGCCACCGGCCCGCCTGCCTCCCCTCTTCGTCTCCTGCTGTGGTCCCGTGTCCTGCCTCGCTGCTGTCTTCCCTCCCCGCTCGTTCCAGGGCCGTGCCGTGGGCTCAGATGAACCCCAGGGACAAACGGCTCATATCCGTCCCCGCTGATGGAGAGTGGCAGCTCTCGACTAACTGCGTTGCTCTTTCTGGTGTTGTTAACCTTCCTGTAGGATCCTGATTTAGGAGGACAAGATGAAAGAGCCTTGCTTGGTCAGGAGAGTAAATCACGTGGGAGCTCACCTGCCGGGAGCTGTCTCCCTCTCTCTCCCTTTGCCTCTTCTCTTTCTGTAGTGCCATCTTTATAGGCTGAATTTTTCATGCTTGTTTGTGAGATGAAGTGGAGCTGTCACTAATGGTAATAGGGGCTTGCAGGCCTAACTCAGGAAGTCACCTCGGGGTGCTGGGTTGAGACTGACGTGGCTAGACGTGTTTTAGCTGTGAAGGACTCGAATGCCTCCCCAGTGAGAGCTGCTTCCCCGCACACGTGCACGTTTTTGGGATGGGCATTAGGCAGAGCAGCAGCCTCTCCGTGCTTTGAATCCCCACTGGTTCTGTCCCAGAAGCGCGGGTGACCTAACGTGCCCTTTCTTTCCTTATTTTCTAGCTGGAGCCCCCTGAAGTGGACCAAGACTCCCAGTCTCATGCCAGTGTCTCCTGGGTCGTGGACCCCAAACAGGACTCCAAGCGGACCCTCAGCACTAAGTATGAGACCACTATCTTCTAAAGCAAACACACCCCGTGTCCACCTAGTCTAACCGTGCCTTTGCGATCTGATCTGTCTGCTGTTCTAAACTCCCTCTTCCTCCAGCTGCTCGCACTGAGCCCCGCGTAGGCACTACGTCAAAGGCAGCAGCACTTAGGAGACTGTAGACTTAAACGGCTTTTGTACCTGATCACTACTGAACACTGTGAATTCTCCTTACTCGGAAACAAGGGTAACACGCTGTTAGATACCTGTGAGGTGGGAGGTGCAGAGGGATGCAGGCTGGGGGAATCGGAGATGTGGATCCAGGAAGCCGCCTGCCGTTTTCACGTCTTGCCCCTCGCTCTGGCACTGTGAATCCCTGGGGCAACGTGACACTCCCCAGGCCTTTTTTTCTATTTCACCTTCTTATCCTTGGACTGATGGAGACCTCTTGTCTCTGCGGTGCACGCGTTCCCTCCTCCTAGATCCTCTTCTTCCCGACTGAGCCACGGCTGCGTACTGTTCCAGTGAACTCACCCCTCTTCTTACCCGCCATTCGAATCGACACTAACCACTGTGATGCTGTCTGCAAATAACACACGTTCACTAGATTTCCTCACGGGGACCCTTGCCCACAATCTTTCCTCTCGAAGCCTGGAGCAGAAAACCTGCTCTGACGGGAGCGCTGGTTTGGGCCGGGTGTGATCGTTCCTACTGTGAGCTTTGTCCCCTCTCAGATAGGTGTGCTTTTGGGTGCATGCATTTCAGTCCCTTGTAGGACTTTTTTTCCCCCCCTGTAGTCCTTCTGTTTACACTCACCAAACTTTTTGTGAGCTATGGGCATAGTTCTCACTTGGCAGATCGTAAAGAGGTTAAGCTTTTAAAGGCACATGTTGTTAGCCCCATGTTGGGAAGGAAAGGTGTTTGAGAGGGGCTGGATACTGTTAGAGGTCTGATAAAGCAGATGGAGCTCTGCTGCGTTCAGCAGGCTTACTGCAGTCGTAGGTTTTTTGCCGAAGGGAGAAATGTGATTGAAATCAGTCTGCTGCCGATCCCAAAGCTTGTTTTCAGGCTACAAACCGTTGCACGATGAGGGCTGTAGGGATCTTGAAACATCTGTCGCCTTGCATCCTCGAGAGCGACGATTTCACTTAGAGATGCCCCTGCGTCAGTGGGCACCTCTGCCTTTTCTGGCTGTTTCTTAAGTGCACGTGTTTTTCCTCTGGGAAAACGACCCCATTTCTGTGTATCTCAGTAGAAGCAGCTTTTAATTCCAGAATATGGCTGGGAATCGTTTGCATGAGACTGCAGGGCACTTGGCACAGGTCGGAGCAGAGCTGGGACAGATCTGGGGATGCCACGCAGCGGTTCACGACCCTGTGAAAGCCCCAGCGAGCCGTCCATGGTCCTACCCCTGGTTCCTTGGCTTGCGTTTGCCAAGCTCACTGAGATGAAACTGAGGAGGAGGAGGAGGAGTATGATCTGATGAATAAGAGCGCTGGGAGGCAGGACTCCTGCCCCGGTGCTGCTTCTCCCTGACTTGCTGTGCATCCAAGCAACTTCACCTCTCTTTACCTCAGTTTCCCCATGTACGGGATGGGGACGTACTTACCTACCTCCCGGGGCTGCGAGCCTCGCTCCGTTCGCAGAGCAGTTTTAAGACCCTTTAGTGAAAGGCGCTGCGACTTCCACACCGTGGCAGCAAACCCCCGACGCTCCCCTGCCAGATGCAGTACTTCACTCGCGCAGACGGCCTCGTAGCAAAGCTGCGTCTTGGACCCCGACCAGCTCCTCGCAGGCAGCGGCTGTTGCACCTTTCCCGAGGAGAGGGCTGAGCAGATGGGGCAGCGGGAGAAGGGCTGCAGCCGTGGTAGTTGGGCTGCACAAAGCTCGCTGATGTGCACCTTGATGCGAGTGTCTGAACTCACCGTGGGTTTCGCATCTTGGCAAAATCCCCTGGCAGCCCAGTTTTGGAGAGCTGGTGGTGACAGTGGGTCTGCGTTAGAGAGGCGGACAGCAGCTACCTGCTCACCTCTGCATGAGATGTCTGGGTGGACACCTTAGATGTAAATGGGGAAGAGGAGGCGCTCAGATCTCCAGTAAAGCTCCATTTCCAAAACAGCTTCTAGAATTTACCCCAAATCTCCCTTCGCCATCACCACTTGGCATCGGTGGGCAGCGGTCAGAACAGCAGCCCTGGGTTATTTACACACCTGGTATTTAGGGGCTAGAACAAGCTTGTCCGAGTTTTGCCAGGGCTTTAGAGCTGTTGCCTGAGAGCTTCTGTTTCCCCAGACTTGGGGTGAAATCTGATGTTTCAAAATCTTTATTTAGCTCTTTCTCAGGAATGGGTTTGATCTCCCAAGTCCTTTGTGGCTTAATGGCACTGAGCGGCAAACTGACTTCAAGATAAGGGCCAGGCTAGTAAGAACCCAAGTGAGAGGACTAAAAGGATTGTCTTACAACAAACAAAAAAAACCAACAAAAAAAAAAAAGAAAGCTCAGTCTAGTACATATATTTCATATGCCGTGGAGCCCCTTAACGTAGAGCCAGCGCTCCTCTGCCAGCGCTCCTCCTCTGATCTTTAGATCCCCGAAGCAGAGGTTGTGCTGCAGCCACCCCAAGTGCTGCGGTGCCGTCCGGCCAGCCGGAGCGTTGTGGACGGCAGAACATGGCTGTGTCTGAGGTGCTCCGAGAGGTTGGGTTTGGGTTTGATCAGCACTTTCCAAGCTGTAAGAGTGCCCTGAGGGTTTCTGTATCCTTCAAAGTGAAACTGAATTAACGTAGCGGTGGTAGTGCAGCTTCTACGCGTAAGCATTTACCGTGCAGTTGCCCACACGTGCGCCTGATTTTGGAGGGTCTGAGCTCTTGCATCTCCCCCTGCCTTCGGCCGGGAAGGGCAGGTTCCTGAGCACCTCCTGAATGAAAGCGGGTCACTAAAGCATGTGCCTTTCTAAGGGTGACCGTCCAAAGCCAGCTGGGATCACAGGCAGCCCTGCCTAAACTACAAAGCTTCCTCTGTGTGTCCGTAACCCTCACGGTTGTGTCTCATCTCCTGGCCGTGTGCCTCGTCTTTCCCAGCACTTGTTTTTCTATGACTCGGAAATCATTCATTCCATTATCTTCCTTTCTGTTTGCCTCTGAAAAGCTGATCTCCGGGCAGCTGTCTCCTACCACGGAAATGTAGTAACGGGGCAGAGACCTAAGAAGCCTGCTGACACGAAGATCATCTCCATCTGGCACGGGTGTCTGCCTCGGAGTGGGTGCATGGCTGCTCAGTGAGGGCTCCCAAAGCAGAGGGGGGAAAAGGGATCCCTGCCACCAGCTGAGAAAAGCAGCTCTCTCCATTTCTAGCGAAAGAAAGTTGAGACTTCCGAGGCCGAGAGCGATGTCACCTTTTCTAGTTTGAGACAAACGTCTTTCGACCCGTTTCTTTTTTAACGTGCGAAATGATACAGAGCAAATCCCGTTCATGGTTTAAATATGTAGCACTGCAGTTTTTTGGTGAGGGAAAAAAAAAATATATATATATCTCCTTATTTACTGAGAATCCACGCAGTCCGGCAAGGAGTACAATAGAAAGTCTTAGCAGTGGGAGTGGTGTGCGCATCTCTAACGGTACTTAAATTTGCTTCAATTCTGGGTGAACAGTAGAGAACGCCAAATTCTTGGAAATAACTTCCTCCAGTGGGAGAAGCCTTGCAGGGTAAGTCTGCATCCATTGTTTTCAAAGCTACTCCACACTTTTATAGCAAATGGAAATAACTTAAGGAAAAGAGTCTGCAAAGGATCTTTCACCCCAGAGTGGTTGTGGCCAAGTATTACCGATGGTACAAAGCTTGCTTCCCCTACAGAGAACTGGTGCATTGCAATACTTGACATTTCTATGGCAAGGACACAATTTCTTCCCATTTACGCACTGAATACCTGGAGACGACTCCCTTCTCCAGCCTCTTGTGCACCTGTCTTGGTTTTAAATGCAGTTATGCCCTGAAGGGTTGGGTTTATTTTTTTTTTTTTAAAGTATATTCAATTGTGATTTAGCACTTTTTTGATACTAGCTCGTTATTTAATTAGTGCAACAGTTTCAGAAGATGAACAAATAAGGAGTTAAATTTTGGGCATTACACTGAAACAGTCCCTACCCGAGGATAAATCGTATCAACCTGAGGACGGCTTGGCCCCCGCCTAAGTCCGGTATCCCCAAATACCACCATCTCGAAGGTGCTGTGTGCTTACTTTTCTTTCGACTTCCCAGAGTATTTAACAGTAGTTTTGGCTGTGACTGATGTGTTTTCACAGTACTGTTCCCCTCAAGGGAGAGACGTTAAAATGGTTGCGACTTTAATTCTTCAGACGCAAAAAATGTAGCGCAGCACGTTCGTTATAACCTCGACAGGCGTTGTGATGGTTGGGGATGTGGTACCCTGCTGCTTTACTAGAACGATATGCCCGAATAATTTCTGTTTAACTCCAGTTGCTGCTGTATTTCATTTAGGATTTCATTTAGTCTCTCTAGCCAGTAAGGCCGGGAGAGAGGTGAACCGTAATCCCGAGGGCATAGACCTGTAAATGATTAGGAGGGGGAAGTGGAGATTTTTTTTTTTTAAGTTGATGAATTTAGGAAACCTAACATTCCTTGTTATGCATATGTTGCAATTCATACTGGTGTAAGTGTAAATATTTGGTGTGTTGGCAACAAGTCTTTTTGGAGAGATTGCAAATTGAACCTCTGCTTGGGAGGAGGGACGCCTTTCTTTTTTCCGACGCATGAGCTTTTTGAAGGTTGGCTTGGAGGCGAAGTGGTGATGAAGACTCCAATCTTCAGGGGACTGGGCTCGGTGACCCTGGTGGTCCTTTCCAGTCCTGCGTGTAACCCCATGGTTGTCTTTAGTGATCCAACAGTTCTTTAGCCAGATACTCTCTTTCTCACTTCATAGACAAAGCGATTGTTTTGGCGATGCATCTCCCCTGTCACCTGATGGGTTTTCTCGAGGTACTTGCCTGCTGGAGGCCGATCCTGGACCATGCCAGTCACTGACTCCCGGTAACCTGTTAACCCATCCGTTGCACAGTATTCTGGCTCTTCCTCCCTACAGGGTTTCGTGGTATCCGGAGGAAAGTGCCCTAAATTTCTGGTGCTGAATATGACTTTGAATCAAAATGCATCTGCTGTATGACCTGCCTGGGAAAAGGTGGTGCTGCCCTGGGCCTTGTTCCCCTTTTTAGGGACAGATTGTATTTTACAGACTTTGGTTTGTGCGTGGCATGAGTCCAGGCTGAGAACTCAAGATAGGTAAACTAAGATGCAGAGTTGTTGTCTTTTTTTTTTTTTAATATAGGAGGGAATGATTTTTTTTTTTCCAAATTGAAGCTGCTTTATCCTTTTTCATTTTGTATTTACAAAAAAAAAAAAAAAAGCTAATCTTAGCTGTTTATCTGTCTTTGAACTCGCTTTGGAAGAATTCTTTCTTCTTTTTAGAAGAAATTATGCATCTTTTGTGGGGTACGTGCCTGTCCCCCTCCCAGCACGCACCTCTAGTGAAAAGTTTGTACCTTCACGAGGCTGCTGAGACACAGACCAGATGCCAAATAGTCCCTCCGAACACATCCAGTTCTGTGCGCAGCTGAGGTGGAGCCATTTCCTTTAATGCTCCTTCCGCCCCACCTCAGAAGTTTCTAGCAGCAGAATTTCCCCTGGCTTTCTTCTGCTCACATCGCTTCCATGCAATCAGATCTTTATTTTAGAGCAAGCACAGTGTTTGCAACGCTGTCTTGTTGCAAAAGGTCTCCCTTTTAGTCTCATATTGGCATTACTTACTGCATTTTTTTTTCCCCTTTTTTTCAAAAGGAAGTAACTGTGCTGCTCTTGCAAAGTCGATCTAGCTCAAACATTTTTCTTACCCGTGGAAGAATAACCTGAGATTCCCTAACAGGGCAGAGAACAGTCGAGTTCAGTTTGCAACGTAGACATTTTTGCTAATTGTGATGTATGGCAGTGGGACTGATTTGTAATACAAATGTTATTTAATCTGTCTGTATTTTGATACTTGAATTTCCTTTTATTTCCTGTATATACAATTGTTAATCTGTTCAAATTTGTCTGAATTTTAAACATCTTGTGGTACCAAACATAACCAATCTGTGCAACAACATAGACTGACCTCACTACAACAAGGCGAGATTGTAAATATTCCTGGGCTTCCAGCAGTCGTTTTGTTGTTTTCATAATTGTACAACTTAGAACAGACTGAATTAATAAACAAACTTAGACACACGTTCACCCCGTTGTCGCTGTGACCTCAGTGTTATACCGAAGTCTCCTGGGCATCTGTGTTAAAGAAACGCTGTTCTCATCGTCATCGAACAGACCTGACCCGTGGAGGCGAGAGAAGAGGGGTGCGGGCAGGCAGCCGCGTGGTGCTGAATTAGCTCCGTCTAGCACCGTACCTGCACTTCTCCGCTTTGTAAATCCAAGGAACGAGAAGACGTCGGAGCGTTGTGCAGAGGTGCCGTGCTGCGGTTGTGGAAGCAGGGCGCAGGACGCCGATGAGCTGGGAGCGGTCCTGCAGTAGTCCTTCGGCGGCGGAACAGGGGGTTTGTGCTGCCCCGAGCGTGCGGGATGGGGAGTGCTGGCTGCCGAGTAGTGACTTGTTTGAAGCTGCTCTTTTTGCAGTTAGTCATAATGACCCCAAATATTGACTATTATTATTTTGAGACAAACTAATTTATGCATTAAAAACGCATCCATGCGTTCAGTTAGAGATAGACCTACCCCTAGCACAGCGGTCTCCAACCGCTTTGTGTATGTTCTGCACGTGACGGTGAGAGAAGCTCATTTTTACCCCCACTAATGTACATCTGCAAGGATTGTTCCACTGGGGACCGTCGGGACCCTAATTTACTCATGATAAACACTAAAATCACTTTTTGGCGGCGCGGCAGCAAGTGGTTCATGTAACAACTGTAACGGTTTGGGCAGCCATTGTATATAGTATTTACCCAGCAAAGATTTTTGGCTTGCCAAGAAGTAGGACATTTTCGTTACGTAAAATTAGAGCAAGAAATCCAGACATTTAAATACAGGTTAAAGGTCAGATTTTCATGTCAAGTAAAATCTGGCTGATGTAAAATACTAAATACACCAGGGATTGCTAAATTTATGCCATATGTTCCATTTCCAATAATTCAGTAAATCAGGTTTTCAAGCTAACGTTGAAATATATTGAGCAGTTTTAATGATTTTTAAATACCATGTGGCTTTATCAAATGCAAACAGCGTCCCTGGGCTGTGACTAACATTTCAGCAAAGTAGGTTACAGGCCCATGGCAGAATTAACACCTTGAATTAAAAAAAGCCTAAGCTGCATTGCAGTTTTATGAGCTCCGCATCCTATTGCCTTCCCTACCAAATAGCGGCAGGTTTTTTTGGGGGGGAAAAAAAAAATCCACTACCTTTTATAGTCGAGAGGTTTATTCAGATACTGACATGCCAAGAGTCACTTCCCAGTAGCAATGCTGGCCCTGGTGGATTTGTCCGATTGATTTTTACAAACTGAGGCATGATTTGAGACACTGCTGGAGAATGTGTTCCACCCCTGCCCAGTACGTGGTGAAGATGATCAGGAAGAATCCGTCCCTGTGTCCGAGTCTGGTTCTGCGTCTGGGAGAAGTGCCTTCTTGAGAATTCCTGAGTAGAAAGGTCCAAACACCTGCCTGTTGTGGTGGATCACGCTTCCAAACCTGCGCCCAACTTCCAGCAGCTCTTCCTGAATGGGATCAAGGCCCTTTGGGAAATCTTTTTGAGAATTCTGTCCATCAGGGGAAATGAAAAGGCTGAGGAAGGAATGAATCCGCTGCTCTGCAGGGAGCAAAAGTATGAAAACAAACAAACAACAACAAAAAAAAATCAATCAACAATCAACCTTTGCACAGAAAGCTAGTTTTGAGACAAAGGCTCAAGAGCAGTCAAGAGCGGCTCTGAGGACAGCCGCAGTGTGGCAGGATGTTGTGGACAAGTAACACTCTAGAGTGACTCTGGGCACGGTGGATTAACGAATTCCTCTTCCAAAGACTAAGCAGATGAAACAGCACCCAGCACAGGAACCGAGGTGAAACTGTGTGACACAAGGAGAGTACTCGAGTGTCGGGTGTACTTGCCTGGCTTTCACTTTGTCCTGGGTAGCTGCTTCTAACGATGGCTATCGCTGGGGTACTGGGCTGAAGGACTTAAGAATGGTCAAATCCATCAAATCTAATGGAGCAGGTCAACAGTAAACATTTTTCACCCACTCCAAGAGTTTTTGTACTGCATTGAAGTGTCAAGCATCTTAGAAGCGTAACAGAATATAGAACTTCAGAGCCCAGGATTTATCTTGCCTGCCACAGCAGCGTTTTGAAATTGAAAGCATTCAAGAAGCCTCTCTGAGGAACACAGAGCTGAGATTCAACTACCTGGCCGCTTCAGATGTTCTTGCACTCAAAGTGAGTATGTGGAAAATGTTGATAGCGGCCAAGAGTGCAGGCAAGACACGGGTTTGATTTTCAGACAGGGAGCAGGGAAGGCTGTCTAGTTCTGCAGCTTCTAATGCCACACCATCGGTGAGTCATTGCCATCACACACTGCCCAGCCTGTAGTTTATCGAGGTTTGGTTGAGGCTATTAATTTGCCTTCTGAATTACCTCAAAACAAAATAGCCTGCTCTGACATGGAAAGAATAAACCCAAATAAACAGTGTGGTGGAGTCCACGCGGGCTGGGAAGGATACTTAACTAGACGAAGCCGTGGGCAGGAAAAGCCTCACCTTATTTTCACAGCTGATAAAAGCTAGCCTTCCATGTGGAAATAATCTTTCCTGTAGCATACTAGCTGCCTGTGGTACAGCAATCTGATGCGGGGTTAGCATTCAGAATACTAGTAAAAGGTCAAAATAACCAGCTCTTATCCAAACCATTTGAGTAAATATTTTGATGGAGCAGCATTATAGGGCAGCTGGTTAGCTGAATACCAAGCAGTGCACTCTCTAGGGATAAATATTATTTAAAGATCTTAGCATGGTGCTTTACTACAGCCAGTGATTAAGCTCTCACTCTATGTCCTAGCCTGAAGATTGCAACGCTACCTAGGAACAGACCTTGCACTTGGGCCTGCTTAGCTTTTAGCAAGGATGGGAGGATTTAAGAGATTTTTTCAAAGCAATTATTGTTTGGGAGCATTTCAGCGTGGAATAGGAAAATCAAGGCAGTTTCTAAACCTAGCTTCCCTGACCCTCCTGTCCTGTGCAGACCATGTGGAGGGGCCAGACACCTGAGCTCAGTTCCCACCCTCACGCAGTAGTTCTGCTCAGTGCAGAGTTTGCTTTGCTAGTGCCGATCCTAGGCCTGTCCTGCACGCTCCAAGGTCATTGGCCTAAACCCAAGTTGTGGCCTACGACTGCAAAGTGGCTTCAGGGTCGAGTTAGACATAAGGTCAGAGACTCACCGATGACATGCCGGACTGCGTTGCCCTTGTCCGCGATGCTTTTTATCTGGCCTTTCAGGGAAGCACATTTGTCAGTGGTAAAAGCAGCGTGACCCAGCTGCGAGAGAGTCCGGCAGACTTCCTGGAGCACTTGGTCGCTGATCTCTTCTAAAGCTTCTTCATACCTAAATCATGCAAAGGTACATGCACTCCGGCCACGACTCAAGGTGGCTGGGCAAGGGGTCTGGCAGGCACAGAGCAGGGAGGGAAGTCTCTCCACGTGCCTGTGGAGTGTCATCACAGCCAGCTAGCATAGCACAACCAACATTCAGCCAGAGCTCTGTGCACTAACCCTCCCTTCCCGGCTCTTTGGCAAGCAGTAGGCTGCCCTGCAGCTGACTCATGAAATAGTGATCAGCACCGCTAATTTTCCCCTCTAATCAAGAAGGGACTATTGCTCTAGAGAGTTAACTCCCAGCTAAAAATGGTGGCTGGCTTCCCCCACTCCTTGCAGTGGGCCTGGCTGCTATTTGGATCTCAGATCCTCTTCCACTCCCAGGGGGGAGATTCCTGCTGCTCATCCCACAACCAACCAGTGCCCGCATACTCACTGTTCTCCTTCTGGAAAAGAAAACTCGAAGTAACCCACCTGGTACAAGACAGCCCTTCCAAGAGGACCTTTGTTACCCGTTTCAGCCTAGCTACAAACCCAGGTGAGCCACATAAGGTGCTTCCACACATGCCACTGGTCACCAGCAGGACAGCAGCTATGACAGTAAGCTGATTCACCTGCGCTTGTATGTCCTGCAGTCGGGCCTGATCCATAACCAGTGTCTGTGAACAGAAACCAAATCAGTCTGTGGGTGTAGAAACAGCAGCTGTGATAACTCCACAGATCTCAAGCCACGGAGCAGGGCTGTAGCATCCCCATGAAGCTGAGTGGAAGGCAGCTGCCTGGCAGCAGGGAGGTTTGGTTTTGTGAAAAACCCAATTTGTTTCACATAGGGAACTTGTTAATTTTCTACATCTTTATGAAAACGCTGTAAAGGTGTCCAAGCAGTTCTCCTACCTCAGGGTATTCCTTTTGCCCAGGCTCCCAGCAGAGCAGATTCATGTATCCTCGATTTAGCACGGACGTGAGACTCGGCACAGTTGCGCTGCTGCTGGCAGCCCCCGGCGAGCGTGCGGCAGGTGAGCCACTGACTGCAGGGTGAGGCGGCGGCTGCGACGGGGACGCGGACACTTCTGCTGCTGCTTTGCACAGCCACTCTCTTGTGCGATCCAGGCTATCTGCAATGGGGTAACAAAAATGGATGTTTGCAAGAACAGACTGGTCTGGCTAAGTAGGAAGCGGGTATGCTGTACTGAGAGCTGAAGGGGATGTGCCTTTGGAAGGTGAAGGCATCGTGCTGGCTCCTGGAATAGTGGGGAATGGCTTACCCCATTACTGACATAAAATATTAATGTCCTGCTGCCAGGGCACAGGGTTAGGCTACTGAGACCAGTATCCAGAGAACATTATATTTCATAGAGGAGTTCAGTCTCCAGGCAGCACCTTTAATGGAGTCTGATGAAGGAGAGAGGCAGCCAGAGAGACATCTACAGCCTAGCAAAAGAAATGTCTACATCAAATGCAGGCTTCCCTCTTTAAATATGCCTCCTAACAACATTTTGCTCATTCCTCTGAGAATCTGAAAACACTTTAAACTTGTGAGAACTTAACAGTTCCTCATGAGAAAGCTATCAGCTCTGTCTTATGCATGCAGAAACTGAAGCACACTAAGTAACTTCTTTTCTGCAAGGTATGTTAGTGAAGAGCCTTGAGGAAGAGACCCAGGAGTCCTCCAGCTTTTAGAGGCATTTCTCTCACCTGTTACTGAGCGCGTGATGAAAGCATCACCTTTGGAATACTGAAAGTTCCCTTTTAGTGCTTTAAGAGCTCCTGTAGAAGTAGCAGTTCTCCTCTCCCTTCCCCTCTGACTTACTAGGCAGCTTATCCAAGAGATCCTGGAATTTCTTCTGTTCATACTGGACGGTGTGGTCTTGCAAGTGGGTGCGGAGGCTCTGGATGGTAAAATTCAGCATATCCATTTTCATCAGGCCCAACACGCGGAAAATCTCCCTGGGATGAGACACAGTGAATTGAAGGTTTAATACTGCAGTAAATGCTGCAATGTGGGCCATTTTACAATGTTGAGAAAGGGGAATTCAGATCCTCTGACTTGATTCCATTTTCTCACAAAAGGTTGTTCGGTATAATTGGAGTAGTCCCTAAAAATTACGAGATAAACCAGATTTACTTCACTAAAGACTCTTCTACTGTCTAAATTGCAGCTGGGCAACAGGAATACGTCCACACTGAAAAAAAAATAAGGAAGTCAAAGCCCAGCATGCACGAAAGGGTCCTTGGGCCGTAATTCCAAAGCAGTTTCCTCTTAACCCAAAGTTTTATGGTTGAAGGTTTTGCCAGTCTGTGTAGACCAAGGCCGAGTCAGCATCACCCACCTGAGAAGCTGAGCTGGGTCTGTGAGGCTTTGCAACCCTCGTACTTCCTCATCTCGAATGGGCGCACACAGCCTTGCCATTGTGCCAAGGATGTACACGGTGAGACCGTGGATATCCAGAGCCCCGTGCTCAGCCTCCTGTCTAATTAACTCCACGTCCAAGGCCTCTTCAATCTGGCTTCGCAGTTGGTTGTGCCGTGGCAGCAGCAATGATAGCAGGGCCTGCCCAAAGAAGCAGCGGTCTCTTTTTGTTCCAGCAACTCGACAGTTCTCCAGAGTTGCTCAACAGGAGTCAAGGTTGGCCTTGTATTGAGACTAAGCTAACTCCTCAGTACACAGATCCTGGGGCACCCAGTCGCTTTACGGGAATGCTCGACTCTAATGACTCACTTTAGGATGTCTGGCTACTGTTTCAGAGCTTGCAAAACCTCCTTTAGTGTCATGCATGAAAGAAGGGAGTTACCTGTCTGGAGCCTAATGGGAAAGGATAGACTGAAAAAGCAAATTATACACAACTTCACGCCCTGCTAAGAACATAAGCCTTTTAGTGCTAAACCATGTTCTTACTCACTTCATTGTACACTTAAATAGTAGATACAGCTCCTCATCTGCCTAAAGAGGTGTCTTTGCACAGAGAATTGCAGGGTTTTTTTGGCAGACAACGGCCTATGGCTGTTACTACAGCCAACAGTTCAAACAAAGGCTTTCCATCCTTTTGGTAGAGTATGTGTTTTAAAGACCTGGGACCAGAGAATGAGTTTCCTTCTCAAACAGGTTTCAGAAGGTGCAATTGTGTAATTTGCGTCTCCCTATAAACTAAAGGGAGCCTATTTTCTTGTCCCTCTTAACACATGTTCACATAGGAATATTGGATGTAAGGGGTGAGGTGATGATTCAGAGAAGACAAATTCTAAGGTACCCACCTCCTCTGGTTCAGGAACAACTCACCTCTTTTATCTCCTGCAGCAGCTGGATTGCCCGAGTGTAGTCTGGGGGACTAGCAGAGAGCTGTTCCTCCAGGCTGTCCCAGAAGGCCTTGTGCAATGTCTCCTTCACTCTGTTTTCCAGGCTAAGAAAGAAGAGAGGAGGGGGAGGGTTTTCTGTTAACATGAGACAACCACTCTCAGTTCGATGGGACCATTCCTCTTGGCTTTCATTGCAGTTCAGGTCTTTGGACATTTTCTTCTCTTAGCCTTTACTCCTATCTGGCAGCAATGCACCTTGCCTTTCCCTAGCTCATGGAAATCTCTCTCAACCTAAATTTCCTATTCTTCTAAAGTGGAACTCCTTCCTTTGAACCCTGTTCATAAAATGCAACATTTTTAACCTGTCTTAACTAAGGGGTAAAAAGAGCATAGCATTTTTCAAGGAAACTCTCCAAACCCTCAGAGAAGATCAACAGAACGTTCTTCTAGCTAGTGCTTGTTTTTGCAACAAGAGAATGTCAGTAAACAGATCTTTCATGAAAACGTAGGCACCTCAGAGGAGGTCCTCACTGAAAAGTCTGCTTTGTTCATGTCAAAGTCACAGCTTACACAGCCGAAGCCTCTACATCTTTCAATGTTAGTGAGTCATATCTGACGCTCATCACATTTAAGAACTTCTTAGTAAATCGTGAGGCAATGAATAAATAAAACAAGCTCCAACATTTTTTTTAATTTCAGGAGCTACCTTATTTTCTTGTTACTTCTACAGTCAGATCCAAACCCACCTCCTTCCCACATTCTCACGTTTTCTGTAATGTGACAGGAGCCAAGGCTGAATATATATATATACGCACACACCTTTTGGGGGAGAAGCTGGCCGCTTGCAGTTTGAAGTCACTGTTGAGTGCAATTTCGTGCGCAATGGTCAGTTTGGAAATGTCATCAGTTATTTGCTGTAGCTCGTTCATGGAGAGAGCTTGCGGAGGGCTGGCTGTAGAAACGCAGAATAAAAGCGAATGAGAGAAGGCATGCTAACCGTTGTCTTCCGAGAGAAGCGGGTTTAAACCAATTACCGGACAGCTTTTTAAGTGACAAAGTGAAAACCTGCGGATTTGTGCATGGACAATATGACTCGCTTTCCGTACGTCTAAAGGGACCTTCCTCCTCACCAGCGCTCCCCGCAGCCGTCCAGCGAGCCCGGAGGCGGCCGAAGCCCCGCGGGCCGGTCCCACGGAGCGCGGCTGACACCTAGTGACGGCCGGGAGCGGCGGCCACGCCGCTGGAAAGCACCGCTACTTCATTCAGTGCCGACACTGAGTTAAATATTCAAATATTAAGATTTAACGCCATTTAAATACCGGCGGCAGGGCTGAGGGAGAAGCCCCGAGGCCCTCCCCCACCTGCGATGGCCCCCGCAGCTCGCCGCTTCCCCGCTCCGATCCCCCTTCCCCGTACCGGGTGGCGGGCCGGGGGCCGACAGCTCCTCGCCGCGGGGCCCGCTGTCCTCCCGCGGGGGCTGCTCGTCGCCGGGCCGGGGCTTGGGCATGGCCGGGGGGCGGCCGGGCCCGGGGCGTCTCTCCCCTCGCGGAACGGCCGTTGGCCCCGCCACACCT